>JAAOAN010000190.1:0-98820 GCA_013396205.1 Fusarium mundagurra
TTATAAGCTTTAAGTATTAATCAACAGAGTTAATAAAGTTAAACAGGACTAAATCGTCGACCCTTGAGTTACACCCAAGAATGTAGCGCCGACTCTCCACAGATGCAATGACTTGGTCGACGACAGCGTTGCATGATGTCTCGTCTTGGATCTTAAAGAACATACGAGCAAGATGCTTTGCCGCTTCAAGGGTAGTTCGTGGCATCGGCTCTTCTCCCACCAGAAGAAGTGGTTCTAGTGAACTTTTAGCATCTTTGAGGACCCGGCGTGTCTCTTCGACGTTGCCCGCATTCATATGCAACTTTGCAAGAGAGCATTTGGCCCGACAAGCCTGTAATGACACACTTGGATCGTCCGCTTTATCTTTGCAATGCATGATGATGACCTTCAGTATGTCCTCGAAGCCTGCAATGCCGGTCATTACAGCGAGGTCAATCTTATCGAGTTGACGGCTCATCGAGTTGGGGTCGTCAGTTTCGGGGAATGATTGCTCGAGGTCAATGTCTGCGAGCGAATTTCGAGGCTGGGATGCAATAAAGTTGACAAAGTCCTCGTCCCTGGAATCTCCAGTATCATCCAGAATTTTGTACACCAAAAGCTCAGCATGTTCCTGGCGTCCCCAGGATCGAAGGAGCTTTATCGTGCGCGCATAGTGAAGACAAGTGTTTTCGTGCCCAGAGCCCCATTTCTCGATATGCTTTTCCGACATCCAGTTTAGCACTGCCTCAGCCTTGTCCAAAGCTGCACATTTGGCGTAGAAATAGACATACAAGTGTCCAGCCTTGAGGGTTTCCTCGTGGGTAGGCTACCGTTTGAAGGGAAACCCTGAGACAGCGTCTCGGAAGTCTGTATCAGCGTCGTCGATTGCCCCGGCTGAGGCAGCTCGCCGAGCGCGATCGAGCAATCTGCGCAGATCGGCTAAAGTTGTCTGACTCAGATCCATGTGGACCGGCATAAGGTCGAGGTAATGTATGGACTTCCCTTCCTGTTCGCCTTCCAGGTTCTGTGACCGAGATGCGAATGTCCCGGGTTGCCATGTATCGCCGACAAATGGTTTGGGCGTCTCATACGTGACGTCGCTCGGGGTCGGAGCACATATTCCTGTAGCGTATTCATTAGTGTGCACGTATGCCTCACTGGGTGGTAACTGACTCACCAGTCGTTACTTGATTGTTCAAGGTTTTGCCGTACTTATGGACAATCTTCTTATCCGTCCATTTTTGCTCGTTCCAGGTGAATACTGTTTCTTTAGGCGTTCTTTCTCGGGCCTTTTCAGTCATCCATACGGCCACACCGTGAGGTAAATTCTTGGACCATCGCCAGATCTTGAACTTGTTCTTGTACATTCTCTCCCTGTTGAGGCCCCAGTGTCAGTCAAAGCCGCTACGTTGGTACAGCGACACGGCACAAAACAAAATGACTCACGACGCAGAAAAGTTATATTCGTTTTTCATCTTTTCCACTACCATTGGAAGGGGCAGACCTTCCTTCATGTACAGTCTCTCGATGTGTACCTTCTTCTGCTGCCACTGCAAATCTCCGGGCGGCCGCGATCTGGGCTTCCGCGTTGGTGGTCGAGATGAAGTATTGTCAACTACTGCTCTGTGCGTTGTGGCTGTCCAGTTCTGATGGGCTGGGCGAGGAGCAGACTACGAGTTAACAAAGTCTGCATTCCCCGAAGTAGTTAGCGGGGCACTCAAATACCCCAGGGACAAGCCGTTGGAGAAAGGAACGTTTTGGGACTGGGATAAGGGCCCCGTCGAGGGCCAAATGTCAGAACTCGGGGTACGCTGGCTGGGTCCTCCCAGCGATGGGAATTGAGGTTCAGGGCCGTTCCAAGGTGCCCTTGGACCATTCGTATTATCATTGTATCTGGACATTGCGACAGTCCGCCGGCGATGAAGGTTGATTACAGCGTGTGTTGCCACTCGCTGGACGGGATTCGCGTTTAATTACAATCGGAGGGGAATTAAATCGATTGTTTGCGTAGGTCAGAATAGCAAGGCAGAATGAAATGAGATTATTTGCGGCGAGACAACACGGACGCAATATATTATGTCTGAGGCCACGCAGGCAAGTCATGGAGCCAGGAAGTGTCAGTATGTAGCTCACCTAGCCAATAATCGGAGTGCAGCATGACTTGAAAAGGACTGAAAGGGCCTCAAAAGGTTCAAAGCTTTTCTGGTCTGACGCCAGCCATGGATTCTGCCAATCCCCGTTGAAGGCAATCGCCTGCCTTGCATGGATGTATGCAGGGGGCGCAGTGCTTGTAAGAGTGTTATTTTGAGTTGGTAGTCCCCACAGCTGATGGCTCACATCACGCGCCTCACACACGCAGTGCACTGCATCCTGAGTGTCGAGTACGGATACTAGTCGGGGATCTGCGTTACGCAGGCTTCGAGCATTCTATTGGATGGTAAAAGGCTTAAAGGGGCTCCAGACGGTCTGCGGCGCCCTAGACAAAATCAGGCTTGCTGTTCCACCCTTATGATTGGCCGTAAGAAAGGTCTGAAACGTCCGAAATGATCTCGGTGCATCTGAACACAAAGCTATCATCTAGAATCATAGAAAAGACCATTCATGTAAGAGCCAGACGAGACATGGTAGGGAATAAGTAGAGGAAGCAAGACTGGCGGGCGGGTGAGAATGTGCCCCTGATTCTCGTTCAGCTTGACAAGCATGAGCCAAAATAAAGGACCCCGGAAAGGTCCTAAGAAGGACCATCGCATTATATTACAGTGCTCGGAATATAAATTTGTGACCATAATCGTAAGAAAAGTGTCTCCAATAGTCCACTGCATTTCACATCAGTCACCTTTGCAGCGGCACAGAGCATTGCATACTAATACACTACTTCCTCTCCTGCCATCTCCTTGCTTTGAGCTATTTCATTTTGGTCAAGCACATACAACACACATCTAGATTCAATATCCAGGCATCTGAGAAAATGGTAGGTTTCAAGCGTCCCATCTCGTCCATCCAGCATGCTAAAATGTCAGTCAACCACCTTCGTATCCGTACCACGGCCCAGAAGCAAGGAGGTTATCACGACCATGATTCCGGTACCTTCCAACCAACCTACAAGCCCTGCGCTAGACCGATGGCTGGCTGAGTCTGTAGATGATCAGCCCTTCAATGTGATCGCTGCGATAGAGTGGCCATCAGTATCACAGACCAACCCTGAGTCTGCAAATGAAAATTCCAGCAACAGGTGTTTTTTTTGTCCAGCGCTTTCTACGCAGAACAAGAAGTCAGAGTCTTAAGTTTATTGGGATTCTTTCGCGTGTTGGCTGGATACATGAAGATATTATACACATTTGGTACGAGATTCGGTATAAATTGCTTGCATAGCAATGCAGTTACATTAAATCAACTATCAGTCAATAGTGGCTTGACAAGATGCGGTAGAAAGCCGTGGGACAGGGGTCCAATCATGACAGTTGTCGTGGACGCAGGTATAGGTACATGGCTACTTGGTTTGACGCGTCGGAGGCTACTGGATAAGTACTAAGATAGACAAGGCCTTGAAGAGGGGCACTTAGTATAAAGAGTCGAGGTCCATCATACGCTAGATAAATATTATCATTTTCAAAATTGCCCTTTTCGCCCTTCATTCACACCATTAAAAAGACACATTGTAATCAAACCCACTCTTTTTCCTCAGGCTCGTCACATCCTGCGTATCATATACCATCGATACCATGGACGGTGATGAACTTTTCGATTAGACGTTGCCCTTGCCGTCCCCGCCTACCAACCCGACGGATCTTGAAGGGGCCGGCGTTGTCTGTGAAACGAAACGTTTTGACTCGTTCTACAATTCTTCCGGCGACCGCATTGTCCTACCAGCTGGGCAAAAATATACCGCGAGTCATACTCGGGCCTACAAGAGCGCTCTAGTAGTCACGACCTTCTGGAACAGGGAACAAGACCTCGAGAAGGTACTCGAGATTAGGTCACCACACATGAAAGCAGCACTCAAGTCTATCGTGCCAGAATACCACTCCTTCAACATCAACACGAAACATATCACCATCACATGCGATCCCTGGTGTCTTTTTCACTACCGCCAGGAGCTGCTCGACCATGGCGCAGAATTACACGGCCATGACATGGAGGCGGCCCAACACATACAACACCTCATTTCCTACATGTGGGACGCCCTTGCAGTAGAAATTCTCGCATTTAGTGCCGTTGAGTGGCCCCTGGGTTACGAGCCCTCTCTAGAGTTCAAGTACTTGTGGATGCTTTTCCGACCTCAAAGCATTGTGTATGTCCGGCGGCCTCAACCCAGGGCTTTTCGGTTCAAGGAAATGATGTAGAGGTGGGACTATTGGGATATGTTGGGTCACTGCATTGACTTTGATGGAGAGTTATTTGGCTTCAGGCTATTTGACACAGAAATCTTTACCTATGATGGCGTGAAACCCCTGAAAGATCTTCCGGTACTTCCCTTTGATCTATTAACTTCGGATGAGAAGCAGACTGCGAAAGAGCGACTTGTCACACGCGGCCGAAGGTTTGCAGGCATTCATGGACAACAGTGCTTTTGGTACAATGGAAAGTCTGACAAGTCTTCGGGTGGTAAAGTAAACACCCAGCCTCATGATTCCATATTACCTCCTTCATATCTCGACTAACATCTTTCAGGTGAAAACCCGAATCATTTCAGACCGTGGGGGCTACATTGATTTGGGTCCAGGCTCAAAAATCTCTCTTTCGTCCTCGAAAAGGAAATTCAAGCCTGAAGACACCCTGAAACAAATGTCGGAGGAAGACCTCATGATATGCAGTCCAACTATCTCAGGGTATTCGCTGAAGGATAACAAGTGGGCGATCTTCGATGTGGACTCACTCAGTGACATTACCTTTGACTCACAGGCCTTTGATGGGCTTATTCTCCCACCAGGTCAGAAACAGCAGATACTCTCTCTTGTCCGTGTACACGAGGATGACCGCTTTTCTTTGATGATCTAGTAAAAGGAAAAGGACGGGGCATGATTTTCCTGCTGTACGGAGACACCGGCGTTGGCAAGACATTGACGGCTGGTATGTTGTACTCACCCCTAGCCCCTGGCGAGACTGATCTCTCACTCACGTTTCATAGAGAGTGTTGCCGACTTTTGTCAAAAGCCTCTCCTTCGATTAGATGCCGGGACACTAGGCACATCTGCGTCTTCTATGGAGAAAGGACTAAAGGATGCGTTTCGCCTCGCTGAGAGGTGGCATGCCTTGCTTCTTCTCGACGAAGCTGACGTCTATTTGGAACAAAGTCCAAAAGTCTTGTACACAATGGAGTTGTCTCTGGTAAGTTCGCTCCCCTCTAGCTGCTCGAAACATAGGAGTACATCCGGTATGCAAAATGCATAGGGCATCGCATACTAACTGCCATAGTCTTCCTTCGAATGCTCGAGTACTACCATGGCATTCTCTTCCTGACAACAAACCGTATCAGTTCCTTTGACAGAGCATTCGTATCTCGCATCCATCTTGCAATTCACTATCCACCACTTTCACAGCAGAGCCGGCAGGCACTGCTGTATAATTTTCTCAAGCAAACATCGGAAGATAGCGCCGATGCCTTGAGTGGCCAAGGTGTGCTAGATAAGCTTGCTGCCGAAGACCTGAATGGGAGGCAGATTAAGAATCTTGTGCGCACCGCTTGTGCGTTGGCCCTCAGTGAAGATTCTACGCATGGCCGTGTCGAGGAGCGTCATCTGGAACTGGCCCTGCAGCCCATGAAGGAATTTGCGCAGACCATGGAAAAAGTCTTGATCCGCGATCAGCAGGAGCCAGCCCAAGACGAAGAGGAGGATGACCAGCAAGTAGAGGACCAGCCAAGTGAAGACCAGGAGGAGGGGAGTAAGGACGAGGACGAGGATGAGAATGAGAATGAAGTGGAAGAAGGGGCCTCAGATTCCGACAACGAACCTGAGACGGAACACGAGCTAGAAGTCGAAGTCGAGGAGGGTTCTAATAGTGAAGGGGACGAACAAGATGAGCAAGATGAGCAAGATGGGCAAGATGGGCAAGATGAAGATATTCAAGGTGAAGAAATTGAACTTCCGGAGGGTAAGCGCAGACGTCTTATATAGTCCAAGTACACATTTTCTTTCCCCATACAATACTTGTACTTATCCTGCTACTAATGGGGTCAATTAAATGGGCGATGATTGCAAGCTGCTGTCTCATAGGGAGTGCGTCGGATCGTTTTCGATGATACCCGACAAGCGCCGTGAAATATGCTGCAGTTGTATGTCCATCGCCGGAATTTCTCCCAATGGGAGACCGAAGATGAGCAACTGGACGGAGCGGAAAGGGAAATTTTCTTGGCATACGTGTCATTTTCAAGCTCGTTAGGCTTATGCGAGTTGCCTTGGTGCCCAAGGCAGTTTAAGGCGACTGGAAGCGATTCAGCCTTCAAACGCCACTTTTACACAACTGCACCTTTTTCGTCCAAGATTACGTATCGCATAACAAGCAGCTATGCAATATGTGAGCATGATTTTGCTTATTGATTACGCGTCGTCGATTATGATAAGTACTGGAGCCACAGCGGCTACTGCGTATTCGCTTTCCCCTTTCCCCGATCGCACGATCAAAGTCTGTCCCTAATCATGCAGTACATGTTCAATCAGGTATGTCTGGTATTTTAGTTGGGTTTTCCTCTGCCTACAATAATACATACAATTATGCAACTCCATGTTTATGCCTTTGTCGCAACAACAAACAATCGAGGAAACGGCAAAAGAACCTTTCCATCTTTCTGTGCAGTATAAGCCTTCTTCAACTTACTCAGATAAGCCTCAACGAAGGCTTCCTGCTCAGACTCCGATAATGGGTCGAGATACGGTCGAAGACCAGTTCCCTTGACCCACTCAACAATACCCTCGTGATTCTCCATGACATGCATGTAAGTCGTCTGCCAAATATCGAGATCAGAGCACAAATGCTTCAAACCATCCCAGATCTCAGTTGGTGAAGGGAATTGGTCTCGGGAGTAGTTGGCAGCTTTGAGTTTCTCCGTCCAAGGCATGTTAGGCGTATCCGCAGTTTCTTTCATCAAAGCGTGACTTGGCTCTTGAAGATTAAACGGGACTTGAAAAGCAAGGCTTCCACCAGGCGCAACATGCTCAAGAAGCTTCCTCACAATCTCAATGCGTTGTCCATTCGGCAACCATTGAAAAACAGCGTTGGAGAAGAGAACGTCAACAGGTTCCTCAGGCTTGTAGGTTAAAAGATCAGCGACTTCAAACGAAACATTCGGAAGAGTTTGTTTCGCCTTCTTGATCATGTCAGCTGAGGAATCAAAGCCTGAGACGAGAGCGTTGGGATAGCGCTCGGCTAACACGGCGGTTGAGTTGCCGGGCCCGCAGCCTACGTCCACGACGCGCTTGGGAGACGTGTTGGGAGCGCGGGCGAGAAGATCCGTTGAAGGACGGGTGCGGTCTTTGAGGAACTTGACGTATTGGTCTGCGGACCAGGTGTCTTTTGCTTGAGTCATGATAGCTGAGAAGAAGCGTTTTGGTTGTTGAGTGAGGGAGGTGAGAAGATGACGTCGTGATAGTGAAGCAACGCGAGACATTGTTTACTCGTTGATAGTAATCTCAGTCTGGGGAGGATATCTTAGTTCTTGGCATGGAGGAGACAGCGGCGATGGTATTTATATTCGTATTAGCCAGTGTCGTGACCGATAATATTATTCGGTCGCGTGCCATTTGACAGACTGGAATTGAGTTTCCTGCGAGGACGATGACTTCAGCCGAGTCGGACTCCGATGGCCAAAACCGAGAGAGTGGGACTGTCTCGGTTCAGAGTCGGGCTATCGGATGTATTTCTCGGAGACGAGCAGGACCTCGTAAATGAATACAATGATCATCGTACAATAACTTAAGTGCTCTTGGAAAGTGTATGTATGTGTATTAGACTGGATATGCAGGGTCGTGGCGGTTGCAGATGATTCGTACTGTGCTAAGGTTAGGGTTTTAAAAGAGGCTTCAGCCCCCAGGGCACAAAGGTAAAGGACACCAATAGATGATTCGTACTCCGTATGACCTGTCGTGTCACAGTGGCTCCATCATTGGCCGCATTGAATTCATCGCTCTGATGTGGGCAACAAGTGTCGGTCTGTCCTAAATTTCAATCTATGTTTACATCAAGGAACTGAATAAGATAATTTGTAGAAGTTGTAAATCTGTAAAGCAATTCGGAGTCGGAATGTTTGTTACTCTCTTTTCATCAGCTAGCCAATCAAACCAAAACCACCAGTTCCGCGGAACCAGGCATTTACCAGGCTTACATGAGGGCAGTCATAACCAACCCTCGAACCTCATCGCAACTTGACTAATTACTTGTCATACCACTCTTTGTTTGTATTTGTCAGTTGCCTCCGCGCTCATCCTTAGTATTGGGTCTGTTTGGCGTAGTTAAGTTGGGGCAGTCATGTATTTAAAGCGATACAACCCTCCTCTACTGGGGTTTCCATCCTCATACCAAATTCGCGTCCGTGCCCTTTCATCTACCATCATAAAACTTACCTTTCATCGCAATGGAGGAAATGAAGCCTATCAAAGTGCTTGGAGTCCACGGACCCAATGCTGGCAAGGTCATTCTCCTCTGTGAAGAATTGGGACTTCCCTATGAGACGGAAATCATCCTTCTAACCGACGTCAAGAACCCAAACTACGTCGCCATCAACCCCAACGGACGATTACCTTCTATTCAGGACCCAAACACAAACCTCACTCTCTGGGAATCCGGCGCTATCATCGAGTACCTCACCGAGACCTACGATAAAGACCACAAGCTCAGCTTCAAACCCGGCACGGCTGAAGCCTACCACGCTCGCCAGTGGCTCTTCTTCCAAACCACCGGCCAGGGACCATATTACGGCCAGGCCATGTGGTTCATTATCTATCAGCCACTCCCCGCAGCTCGCGAGCGCTATGTCAAAGAAGTCAATCGCGTAACCGGAGTGATGGACGGACACTTAGCTAAGCAGAAGCCAGACGCGGATGGGAACGTTTGGTTCTTGGGCGGTCGACTTTCATACGTGGATGTCGCGTTCTTCACTTGGCAGCACACAGCTGAACCGCGAATTCCGAATGAGGAGTTTAATCAGGACGAATACCCGCACGTCAAGAAGTGGGCTGGGAATATGCTCAAGCGTCCGAGTGTGCAGAAGCTGTTAAAGCTCCAAGAGGCTAAATAGGCAAGGCAAACTAGCATTGGAAGGGGGCTTCTGGGGCTCAACTGGCGAGCCACTGTTACGAAGTGTAAATAGTGGTGGATAAATATTGGCTTGACGTCGGGTATGGTGGTCGAAGACACGTGGGTGCGCTTCATATCAGTATCAGTTAGCTTGGGCTATACCGATATTTACACATATAGAGTTAATTCATCCCCAGCTATGTCCAGTCAAGAAATTAATCCGAGTCTTTATGCATAAGAGAAAAAAAAAGAGATTCTGAACAGGACAGACTCAATGGCCCTTAGATCAAGCAATGTCTGAATTAGGGCCATAATTAATTAATGATTGATTTGAATAAACAGAACGGTGCGTCGAGATCAGCTACCCTATTCCTCGCGTCACGCGTGGGGACACGTCGAGAACTTGAGCTCCGCCAGAAGCGAGCCAATCATGAACGGTTCTGGCCGCGTGGCCTAATGGCTAAGGCGCTAGATTTCGGTTTCCAGTTCCCGAACTCTCTAGAGATTCCAGGTTCGACTCCTGGCGTGGTCGATATTTCGCTGGATTATATTTTTTGCATGTCAATTGGCCTGCGAAGATGTTCTTTTTGATAGTATCGCGTGTGGGAGGTTGAAGTCAACCTTTATTTGCAGATAATGGGTCCTGTTGATCAACCGTCTTGAAAGACAACAAACAATCAACCAGCCCTAGTCCCTCCTCACTCGTACTCATACTCGACGCTATACATACAGCGAATATTCTTATTGTCAGGACACCACCCATGAAAGACCAATGTATCTCCCGCCTCATTACTCGTCGCTCCACCAGGCGCATCAAGTCCATAATCCGGCGCCGCAATCAGCGGCTCTTCCGCACGCGTATACGGCCCCGATAACCTATCCGCATAAGCATACTTGACATTATACAAAGGATCGCGAAAGTCATGACTGCTGAAGAACAAGACATATTTCCCGTTGCCAAGGCGTACAATGTTTGGCGCCTCGACAAGAACGCCGTCTTCACTACCGATGCGGTCAAAGATCTTGACAGCTTCTCCGATGAAGGTGATGCCGTCGCCTTCGATTTCTTGGAGCATGATTGGTGTACCGCCCGTTGGACCTGATGCATCACCTTCAATTTTATAGATGAGGTAGTTCTTGCCACTGTCGGGGTCTTTGAAGCCGCTCGCGTCAATGGCGCCTTTGAGATCATCTGGTCCGCAGACAAGAGGCTTCTCATCGTATGTATAAGGACCAGTTGCATTCTTTGAGCGCGCGACGCCAATGCAGTGCCTACCAGCTTCAATCTCAGGACTCAGGTAAACGATGTACTCTCCACTATCGATGCGGCGAATATCGGGAGCCCAGGTGTTCTCGCCTGTTGTCCAGCCTTTATCAGGCAGGGCATCTTCCTGCTGCAATGTCCATTCGCCGAGAAGATCTTTGGCTGTAGCGACTTGAAGTTTTCGGTAGTTGTCTGGTGGACCACCGTTTGTTGCGACAGCTACCCATGATCCATCATCAAGTTGGATGATTGAAGGATCTGGAAAGTCGGCGTTTATGGCAGGGTTGAGTGCACCCTCGTGTTTGACGGTTAACTTTAGTGCTGATTGACGAACCGTACCCGCTGAAACGGTGTTGAGAAGAACGCCAAGCACGGGCCAAACGATACCCTGAGTGATCATGATGAACTTAATCGCGTAACTTTAATCACGGACTCTTGCTAAAAGCTATGGCATAGCTTCTATCCGTGCTTTTATACCCGAGAGGATCTAGGCACAGCCCGCGATCTGCATTGTTTACCTTGTTTCCACAGCCTCTCACACGTCAGTCGATCATGCCGTCAGCTGTCGATCACATCGGATTTCCCTCTCTAATTTTAAAAATAAGCAAGGTACAGCTTCCTTTTAGGGCAAATCGCTGCGCATAGCTGCAGAATAAGCATAGCCTGCCATTATGGTGGATATCGCTTAGGAGACAGGCGAATGATAATCCGGCTTAATTGTTATTTCCTGTTGTCTCCTTCATGCGAAGGGTTGTTTGTTGACCGCATAAATCTGGCCTGGGTTTTGGCATGTTGACGCTGCCGCCCTTTGGAATGCCAGGGCACCCAAATCAGATATTAATAAGGAACAAGTTTCGTGATCACTCAAGGTCGGAAATGGTCGACCAAATATATTTATAAAAAGCGATCTTCTCGACTATGTACAACGGCAGAATGGGATACGCAAATTAGGTCAGTAATCTTTCTGGCAGCTTCCGTGACGTGGGGTGACCTTCGGTCTACACGCGACAGAGGCGACCATTCTGGGTAGGCACACCAGGAACTTGGTCCGTGACATACCACCGCTCGCTACCAACACCCTGGAGTGCATAGAAGAGACCATTAGGATCGACCTTGTCCTTGATGCCAAGAAGCTTCTTATACTTATCAGCACCATAGTAGGACTGCTGGAAGTTAGGCTCAGTCACATCACCCTCAGAGGCGTATGCACCTCCGCCGGGTGTCACATCCCTCCACGGCTTCATCCAATCGTTCGTCAATGTCTTGCTCTTCTCAGCAACAACATCCCACGAGCTGCCCTCAGGGAAGTTAATGACCGAGATGGCCCACATAGCAGCGCCTCGCCAAGCAGGGTTGACAGCGTTATCGGGGTAAGGGCCTGGCCCTCCTGTGATACCGAAGCCAATTATATCCCCCCCCTTATCGGAAAGACTCTTGAGTGCACCGAAGGTCTTGTCGAATTTGGTTGGGTCTACAAGGTTCTCACTAAGTAAGGAGACAGTTAGCTATATTCAATACGACACATGTGAGAGGGAGTCCTTACGTAGGGAAGAGACGACCAGCTGTCTTGGTCTTGGCACCACCGACAGTCTCCCGAGGGAAGCCGGCCGACCAAGCTCCGTAGAAAGTGTCATGCTCAGACGCGGTAACGGCGGGCTCGATACCCAGGTCCTTCCAGGTCTTGAAGAGAGGTGCAGTCAAAGTCTTTAACTCAGCAAGAGTATGGTTAGGCGCGAACCAAGGGAAGACAGAGAAGATGAGTGCGTCGCCTGGTCCATGGAAGACACCCCAGTATTCATAGTTACCAGCATCGTTGAAGGTAGGAATGGCCTTCCAGTAAGCCTTTACAGCCTTCCAGAAGGTATCGTAAGAGACGGTATCGCTGGTGCCGAAAGAGAATGTCATGATGGAAGCATTGATCTTGGGGAAGACCTTGACGGTGTATGAGGTCACGACACCGTATGTACTTCCGCCACCGCCTCTGAGGGCCCAGAATAGGTCGGTGTTCTCCTCCTCGTTGGCAGTCACGAATTGACCATCGGCAGTAACGACGTCGATGCTGAGAATCTATGTCGTGTCAGTGTGTCAGTCATCAAGTCTATGCCAAGGTTCTTACCTGATCGGCACCCATTCCGTAGAGAGGAGACATGGGCGAGTGTCCACCGCCAGCGAGATATCCTCCAGCATAGCCGACACTCAAACCTTCACCTCCAACAGCAGTAACACCATACTTCTCAGCCGCCTGATAAAGCTCGGCGCCAAGAACACCAGCTCCAACCTTGAGGGCAGGCCCACTATAGGACTTGGTCTTGTAGGTCTGGAAGAACTGGATACCCTTGAAGCGTTGCATCCAGATCGACAAGGCACCGGCACCGGCAGATCGCCCATTAAAGTCGTGGCCCGTGTTCTTGATGGTCAGTCGCAAATTGAGCGACCGGGCGAGGTTAACAGCCAATTGTATGTGGCAAACGTTTTGCGCATCGACGACGTAGAACGGGTAGCCACCGAGGGTGCATTTCCCTTCAACCATATCGCCCGGTTGGCATGTTCGACCTTGGTACAAGGGCCACATGACTGAGGTTGGGTCGGCGATACTGTACAAGATTAGCGACAGCATAGGGTAGTGTATGGCTGACTTACTGCAGAGAGGAGTTGGACCAGTTGTCAGTGACATAACTACATCGAGTCTTGTCGAAAACACCAAGGTTATTGTAGCATGATGCTGCAATTGGAATAGTCTTGATCAGAGCGCCGCCAGTGATCAAGTCAAGCAACTTCCAAATCGGCTCCGTCGGCCAGAGAAAATCTCCAGGAAAAGTCTTGCATTTCGTCGCAGTACGAGAACTCAGACTTCGACGCTTGGTGGAGACATTCTCAGGGTAGAAAAGGGAGGCATGATCGGGATCGATGTCATCAATCTTGGGAAGCGAGGCGTCCGTGAGCTGAACCGTCTCCTCAGCCAGGTAATTACCCGTGACAGTCTCGCCGACTTCACTGGTCTGCTCCGAGTCAGCAGCGTATGCTGTGCCGCTCTGAGACACCAGTAGGGCGAGGACGCCGCCCAAAAGGCGGGGAGTGATCAACATGGCTACTGTATTGGGACTGTGAGGGAACACCGGGAGAACAATGTGAGGAAGGTGACAGTATGCAAGCCGCCACACGAAACAGTGCTGGCTTCAATTAGAACTCAAATGTGACATGCATGGCTTATTTGTATGAGTATTACCCCCGTGAGGTGGGCAAGAGATAGCGTTATGCATGCGTCTTTGTCAGCTCATCATAATCTTCTGTAGGACGTCTCGGTAACGCAAGATTCAGCTGGAACAAGGGTTCATGGGTAGATAAATGTGCTATCTAGGATCTTGCATTGGAATACTCTCCAGAACTATTAATTATCACCGTCGTTCGGTCATTAAGCTTATGCAGCTGGGGAAGGAAACCCTGAGTAATGAGCTGGATATGTCGGCACGGAGACCCCCTGCGTCGTGCAGCGTATCCGACAGATCGGCTGCAGAGAGTGAGTCAGGATTAGAGACGAGGATGTTGAATCAGAACCTGGCCTTCCCCGCGAGGTTGCATGCATGGAACTCACAACGGTCTTAGCAGAGGATCTATAAGTCGCATCCGAGAGGGATCAGAGTTCAACATGTCATCCGATAGTTCAATCTATCTTAAAGTTAATCGTGCAGAGGGACGAACATGTTCGTCCGTCGTCGTCCAGACATTGATTGAACCCTGAGGCCTGGGGGCGCTACCACCTCCCTTAAGAGATTTAGTGCTCAAACTGGGAGTGTGTTGGTTGTGAACATGATGCCGAGCAGCCAAGACGCTGGAACATCATCCGGTTGGCGGGGCTAAAGTTAGTTAGATCAGGGATCTGACAATGAAAATCCTGGGGCCGGCCGCCTGCTCCCGTTAAAGACATCGCTTAACGAGGTGGAGAAACAGCCACGGAAGATGAGGAGGGGCCAGCCGGTAGTTCACGAGTCATCAATTACCGACGTAATACTCCGTAGTTGTTGGCCTTTCATTTTTTGGGCATTAGGTGCGAGTCTAATGCTCTTAAGAGCTAACGATTCCAACGTTTAATTGCAAAGCTGCGGAAGTTACCACAAAAAGGGATTCGTTAGACGCCACAACGTAGGCCCAGAATCTGTCCCCTGCTCCGGATCAATTTCCCTGTTGGAGGACCGGCGAACCGGCCTCTGGAATCAATAATACGACCCTACGACGCAGGGTTAACCCCTCATCCCGGTTCCAGCTGTGGTCTAAGGAAGCACTAGAAAAGCCCAAGCCTGTCGGATCCCTACGATGACCGACTAGGGCTTATGGTGGCGGATGACCTTTTGGTTTTAGAGTTTGACCCTTGTTGATGATGAATCAGACCCTTGGTAATTTCTTCTGCGCGACGTCGAAGGCGTTTGGAATGCCCAAATTGCTGGCTTCCATGCACTCGTTGTGTCGGCTTATAGGTATAGTAATTTCCCCACCGTTGACAATGCCATTCTTTCACTCAATTGATCTGCGAGGCTGCCAACATGGACCACGGCACAACAGCTGCCAACATGGTCTTTCGACGCGGTTATGTGCCGGTGTCGGAAATGCCAACGAATTCGACACAGCAAACGGGACTTGCGATTATTTTTTTCATGACGTCTCTTGCTTTCGTCACATGGATTGCCCGCATGTACTCCAGATATAGTAAGAAGCAAATTGGCATCGGTGAGTTCGTGGCAACCCTGCATTTGTGAGATCTGCTGGTTTGACTGACTGGCTACAGATGACTGGTTCGTCACAGTCGCAATGGTAAGGTTACCGCGCCGATCAGATCGATCTAATGACTGATCGACATAGCTATTTTCTATCGGCCTACATGTTCCATATTACTACTGTAAGTGCTGTATGCAACATATCCCCTGGACCGAGCACTCATCCTTGATAGTCTTCAGATACGACTACATCGGCTTTCATACTAAAGATCTTCCCAAGTCATATGACGTCCAGCCTGTTTTATTTTACAACTGGATAATGCAGGTCCTTTACAACCCTATCCTGGCTCTTGTAAAGTCATCGATTCTTTTCTTCCTTCTTCGACTTGGGGGCCATAATCGTGCTATCAAATGGACCATCTATGGCTTGAACGCATTTAACGTGGCGTTGATGATTGCAATATTCCTAACTGTGGTGTTCCAAACCATTCCTATCAATGCTTTCTGGGACCTATCTATAAAGCCAGAACGTCAGATTGACGGACCAGTGTTTTACATCTCATCGGCTATCATCACAATTATCACAGACGTTCTTGTTCTTTTGATTCCGTTTTGGATTTTTCTAGGTCTCAAGATGAAGATAGCTGCAAAGCTAGGTTTAATCGTGGTATTTCTCATGGGCGGCGTGTAAGTACGGAAATAGCACCTGATTCTCAATTTCTAACCTTGTGTCAGTGTAACAATCGTCGCTATTCTTCGTGTGATAGAACTGCATAAGAAGTTCTACGTCAAAGGGTACGACTCTAGACACAAGCTTGGTGACACTCTGAGCAGCATCGAAGTCAATCTAGCCATCATTGCTTGCTGCATCCCTGCTCTTCGTCCGCTGTTCCGCAGAATGTTTCCTCGTCTATTTTCCGGAAAAAGTTCGACTGAGAATGGGAAATATAACACGCCAAGTAGTCGCTATGGAAATGGCACAGCTGGCGTCTCGTCTTTCCATCTCAAGGATATGCATAGAAGCAGAACACAGACTGAGATCCGTGGATATTCGCCTAATGGAAGCGAAGAGGAGATTATGACATATAATGGCATTCTCCGGACGACTGCTGTGAGTGAGCCTTATGAACACCGCATGATTTGTTGACTGACTTTGTACAGGTGGATATTAAATATGGTGATGCACATTCGACAGACACTGACCAAGTGGGCAAAAGCTTGAGAGTACCTACGCCACCGTGAAAGGTCTGGGGGGAAAAAGCCCATGGTCAGACACAGTCTCTTGGATAACTGTGAAGGGTAAATGGGCGTTCAACTATGTATAGTATATTTAATGTGATGTAAAGTGCATCGGACCACTCTAGAATCAGGTTTTACATCTTCCGATAAATTTATCATATCTGGCGGCCGATCAAATTGGCAAGATACCCAAGCACTCACCCACCAGCATCATTTCTGTGATTCTGATGAGCTTTACGTCGAAATGGCTTTGGCGGATGTACATATCATTCTATTTCAAAGCGATCTGTGGAATGACATGTCTAGCTAAAGCTTCCCTTCTACTAACTCTGCCAACGTACTCAACGTCGTTTTCGTGCTCATAATATCCAAGAAGGGAATATCTATCCGCAAAACTGCCCAGAACCATGAGCGAAACTCTGAAGCAATCATGCTATCAACACCAAAATTGGGAAGCGGCTTATCTTCACTGATCTGGTCTGTAGGAACCAGGATCAGGTTAGAGAAGCGCGTCTTGATCAGCTGCATGATTGCGATGCGCAGGGTAGCAGAGTCTGCAACCGGGGCAAAAGCGGCCGACAGAGCCGAGGGAATGTTCCTGAACCACTCTGCGGCTGCGCCAACAGCTATGTGGCCGTCCCGAGGAGCCACATCCTGGGCCTCTTTTTCCGCTAAAACGGACGCTAGTAGGATTGAGGAGCGTGCTTCGTTTAGGACTCCGTGACTGGTGACATCGAACCCTTGTGCACTCAGCTCGCGAATGGCAGCAGACTCCAGGCCAGTCAGTAGATGCGAGTCACCAATCCGACCACCTTGCTCGCTAGTCAATGCAAGATCGACAATCTGTAGGAACGCATCTTCGTTGAGTGGCTGGATCCCTTTGCGCAGAAGCAAGCTTTCAATCTCAGGGTTCTCGTGCAGATAGCCAACCTCCGAGATCATACCCAAGCCAACCGAAACGCAAGCCTGGCCGCGCGATCGACGCCATCGGGCAAAAGCATCGAGAAAGCCGTTGGCAGAACAGTAGTTGCTTTCAGTGGCTGTGCCGACAGTCCCCGAGACCGAGGATGTGAGGAGAAAAAAGTCGGGCTCGTTGTTTTTGTCTTTATCTACGTGGACCTGCAGGGCGTTGTGGAGGTTCCATGTTCCCTGCCACTTGGGATCAATACCTGTATGCCAAGCCTCGTTGGACATGCTAGCGAAGAGAGACTCGGAAAGTCCCATGGCTGCTTGGACTACGCCACCGATGCGTCTTCCTACACCGATGCAAGTTTCAACTGCTTTCGTGACATCGGACATGTTGCCGACGTCACCGCGGACGACTCCGACCGTAGCACCAGCTTGTTCGAGCCGGGAGATTAATTGACGTGCACTCGGCCTGTCAGCTCCCGAACGACCCAGGAACACAAATCGACGAGCTCCTCGTGTCATCATCCATCGGCTCAAGCTACGTCCTAAGCCACCAAGACACCCGACGAGGAGATAAACCTTGTCAGGGTCAAAGACACTTAAATAAAGAGGTGGGGCGACCTGTGGGCTCGGTTAGTTCGTCCCATATCTTCTAGGGTTTGGCTTATGCTTACCAACACTCGGGCTTGCTGATCCTCCAAGGAAACCACAATCTTACCCACCCGATCCTTGCTCAAAAAGCTTCGGTACGCCTGTGCAATCTGACTAACATCAAAAACCTTGACCGGAGGCGGCTGAATCTCTCCGTCACGGTAAAGCTGCAGCGTCTCACTTATAAGTCTGTCCCAGATGGATCGATGGAACTGGTCCTGGGAGTAGAACAGCTCGGAAAGATCGAATGCGGTGAAAGTGGCATTGCGAAGAAATACGCTCATATCCAATTTGCCTGCATCCACGAGCTCGCGCTTCCCAACTTCGACGAAACGTCCAAAGTCAGCTAAGCATCGCCAGCTGTCATGCATTAGATCGCCAACGAGAGAGTTGAGGATGACGTCGACTCCACGACCGTCGGTTGCTTTCATGATACCTTGGACAAAGGTCGAGTCGCGGGAGTTGAAGATGTGTAAAGGCGGGACGGATAATTCGTTGATGAGATACTCGCGCTTGACATCAGAGCCGACCGTTGTATATACAGTGGCGCCTATCCTGCGGGCTATGACGATAGCAGCGATGCCAAGACCCCCGGAACCAGCGTGTATAAGGATAGACTCGCCCGATCGTAGATGTGCACGCTCGTTGAGGGCGTACAGTGCAGTGGGATATATGACCAACATAGAAGGCATCACGGTAAACTCCTCGTCAGGTGTCATCTTATGCACGCATCCAGCTGGTACACGAACTGCTGTTCCAAAATGATGAGGAGCGGATACAACAACGCGATCACCCACAGTGACATGGCTGACATCTGGGCCAACAGCAGTGACAAGGCCTGAGAAGTCGAATGCAGTAGTCATATTTCGCGTCTACGCGCCCGCTCATGGTGTACACATCTTTAGCGTTCAGACTGACGGCTCTGACATCGACATCAACAAGGCCAAGGTCTAGAGCGGCATGAGTAGTAGGCTCGGACCATGTCTGAAAGAAGAGCGAGTCCATAGCCCCAATGCGATCAATCGATAGTCGTGCAGGATGCGAGCTCGCCAACGGTTCCAAATCCCTGCCAGTGTGAAGCCCAAGACGCCGCCGGAAGAGTGAATTTAGCTGAATGTCGGGACAGTATCTGCTGATATGCAGAAGTCCATCTTTCTGGATAAACTCGCAGTCATCTCTATCGTGCACACGGCCAAGGGCTTTGATAACACTAGAGCATATCAAATCCGTGTCAAGATCAACGAGTAAACCAACGTCCAGGATGCAGAATCGCAGTGCAGGCTGTTCAAGCATAAGAGCGCGTGATAGGCCGTTCGAAAGTGTCAAGTTGGGGTTCGGGGTAGAGCCTAACATGTTTGCGGCAGTGATCCACAAGAGATTTGTCGTTGTAGATGTTATGGAACGCAGTCGTTCCATATCCTCGGAGTTCATAGTCGCCAGGAACTCGTTCTCCATCTCGAGTAGGGAGATACATATATTAACATCGGTGATCTCCGTAGTGTCTACCTCATGGAGTTCAATACTGGTGACATGAGATATGCCGACTTGATCCGACAGCATTGCTGATATAGCGTCACCAACCTCTATAACTTTGGCGGAAGCATTCTCGGCACGCTTGGGAAAATTAGCCATTAGGTGAAGCTAGTCATGGGTCGGGACTTACCACAATGAAGACGTTTCTGGCCGCGGTGCCTGGCATTTGGAGAGGACGCACGCCTAGCGAGATCTGGTTACCGGTATCCAAGACATCAAAGCCAGCCGCTTTAAACTCGGCCGCGGAAACGCTTGTCGTCCGAGTGATAATGATGCCCTGGTCTGAGAGGAGGTCATCCAGTCGTTTGGGGACTTTATCCCAGAATTGTCTCGAAGTATCGTGCTGTAGAAATCTTAGAGAGTACACTAAGCAACAACTTGACTTACTTACTCTGGGCAGTAACAAGACATCAAATGGACCCTCTTCATCCTCTGGTTCCAGCGATATGCCCCCATCCACTGTCAAGGTTCCAACATGCCAGGATCGACACCTTGAAAAGGCCGTGTCTTTAGACAAGGCCGATTGCCAGTGCCTCGCCTTATAGCCCAATGGGTCACCACCTAACTCAAGAACACGCATCCGTGGGTTCTTATGTCCAGCGAGGTCAAGAAGTGCGCTCATCACCGATAAGCTCTCGTCGTCACGCACGTCCTCGCTTTGTGACTCCACGAAAGCAGCGATGTACTCTTTCAGATTATCCTCACCATTTGGATCAAGACGCTGAATGTCAGGTTTCCACGTTACTCTCAGAGTTGGATTACGCTGCGTATACAAGTCGGCTGGAGGGTTGCTACCGCCTTGGCTAACGGTAAATTGATCGACAGTAGCTGCATTCTTTCCAGTATACAACGCAACTCGTAGTCCGGTGTAGTCCATAACAGGGCTCCCAGTCGAATCTCGTACAGTAGCTGTGATTGATCTGCTGGACAGCCCGGTTTCTTCTGAAAAGGCTTGGATCTCAACGTCAACATCAACGCCGCTTGACGGAGGCTGTATTCTACACTGAGAAATGAAGACTGGTAACCAGGCTCTCAAAGAGTCGACGTGGCCAGCCGCTGTGCTCAAAGCCGCTGTTTGGATAGCTGCATCCATGGTGATAGGGTGAAGAGTGTAAGGCGTACCCCCGTGACCGTCAAGAGGAGGATCAAGTTTTGTAATACCAATTGCTTCGCGTCGACTTCGTCCTCCGTCAGTCTGTAAGCTGTGGAGAGATCGAAAGTGCGGCCCAAAGCAAAGACCTTCATCATGCCACTTGGCATACCATTTGTTCATGGTCCATTTGTCAAAACCATCGATCTCAGATAACATAACACTGTGTTTGTCTCGAGCTCTCAGCGGTTTGGTCAAACGAATGCTCCCCATACAGTGAAGCATGGTTCTTCCAGCCTGCCAGGATGAGATAGAAAACTCATGCCAGTCAGCCGAGCTACTAGTGTTGGAGATCTTGCTGCCAGACATGGTAGTATGCAGTTCCAGGTCTGTGTCCCTCGAATAGACGTCTCTCTCCTGACTAGGGATCTGCAGCGCGGCACTGATGTTGATGTTGCGGAACTGAAAAGCAACCTCTTCTGCTGGTTTATTCTTTGCGTCAAGGATCTGAGAAAGGGCTTCTATAGCCATGGCCATGTAACCCGTTGCTGGGAAGACGATCTGATCTTCTAGGCAATGGTCCTTCAACCAGGGTATCTCGCCAAGACGTAACAGATTTCGCCAGGTGTAGTCGATATCATTGCCTGTGAGAGCGCGCGTACCAAGTAGTTCATGGCGTAGAAACTTTCTGTTTCGCATTTCGTAGCTGGCTCGGGGCTCACTCCAGAGTACACCTTGATTCCGCGTGTAGTCCCAAGGGTAAGGAGCCAACCATGAAGAATTCTCAAGCCTTTGTTGGGCAGATTGTTGACTGCATCCCAGTTCACAGAGTGGCCATGAGAAAAGAGCTTTCCGGCAAGCGTCTTGACGCATCGGTCAGCATCTTTCTTTCTGACTAGAGCTGGTGAATAGGGAAGTGCTGCTTCAGTGAGTCGAAGGTGTTTCCGGATTTGCTTGATTGGGCCTTCAAGGGCTGAGTGTGGACCAATCTCGATGAGATGGGGATTGCCTTGACCTGAGATCAGGTTTAAGAGGGCGGAGTTGAACTGAACAGGCTGCTCCAAGTTCCTTCTCCAGTACGCTGGCATATCAGTGCTCTCATCCAAGTTAGTGAGGGTCTCATGATTATATCCCACAGATGAGTACATAGTGACTTCACCTGAACGGCGACAAGCGGTGCCATTCCTGGCATCCTTCCCAATGAATAACGGGGTAAGCAACTCTTCGTATAAACCACCCACTTCTTCCATCATGGAGGAATGGTAAGCGCGACCGCCTGTTTGTAGCAGACGACAAAACCTGTTGTCACTCTCCAAGGCCTGTTTGAGTACTTGGATCCCTTCATCTGAGCCACTCAACGTGACGCTCTCAGGGGCGTTAACGCATGCCACCCGGATCTGATCTGAGAGTCCTTTGCTCTGGATCAACAGCGTAGCAGCTGCGTCACTCAGCCCGACCGCCATCATAGTACCTCTGGCAGTCATTCGTCTAGCAGCATAACCGCGGAAGTAAGCTACCGAGATGGCTTGGGAGACACTGAGTAGACCGGCACAGTATGCTGCCGCTATCTCGCCCGAGGAGTGCCCGACGACTGCGTTGCACTGAATACCCCAGCTGCGAAGTAGCTCGACAAGGGCGATTTGAACGGCTGTGCAGACTGGTTGGCTACGCTCAACCTCGTTGATGAGGCTTGTGCTAGAATCTAAGATAGTCTCCTCCAGCGTCCAATTTGGAGCGTGTTCGGGACTGAGATCTTGGAGCACAGAGTCGAGGCGGCGGATTGTTGAGCAGAAATGTTCAGAGCTGGTGAGTAACTCTTTGGCCATGCCTGGATACTGTGCACCCTGCCCCGTGAATACAAAGCCAAGGGGCAGTGGCTTCATAATGGGGAAGTCATCGTCACCCGTTGTTGTTCGAAATGTTCGCAAGACCTTGCCGCTCTTGTCAAGGTCTGCTAAAATAAAAGTTCTGTGACTGAGGTGGTCCCGCCCATGAGTAAGAGTATAAGCCAACGAGTCAATCTCGTTTGCATGGCCAAGCCGAGGGAGCCTCGAGGAGATGTCATCGACTAGCGCTTTGAGAGAGAACGGCGAGCTAGCTGATAGAGGCAATACTACAGCTCTCTGCTGTCTAGCCTTCGCCGTGTTGTTTATAGATAGACTCATCGAGTGCTGATTAGCGAAATAGCTCTCTCCAGATTCCAGAATGATATGAGCATTTGCACCACCGTAGCCAAAGGAATTGATGCTTGCACGACGAAGAGCCCGTGGCCAGTTGTGAGTATCCTGCGCAATCATGAGATTGCACTCAGCAAGAACTACTGCAAGCAGGAATTGATGTTAGCCAACCATTTCGTGTGGGGAGAGATGAAGTCTTACGTTTCGGATTGAGGTTAACGATACCCCGAGTTGGAGGGATCTGACCCTTCTCGAAGGACGTGACAACTTTGAGCACGGATGTGAGACCACTTGCAGCTTCACTATGTCCGACATTTGTTTTGACCTGAATTTCCGTCAGTTTCGTGAAATCACACTTGAGCCAGGATATTCAGATGCCTACCGATCCAAGCAGAAGTTGGCGGCTTGAGCCTCGGTCAAAGACTCTCCCAATCGCTTCAACCTCTATAGGATCACCAACAGCAGTTCCAGTACCATGGCATTCGACGTAATCAGTTCCTGAAACGTCCAAGTTCGCATCGCTGTATGCTTTACGCATCGCCAGCTCCTGAAAGTCGCTGTCTGGAAGCGATATTCCAGGAGTCCTCCCGTTCCTAGAAGAGTATCAGACTGAGTCCATAGGAATTCAGGGGCTAACTTACGCATTCAGTGCACTTCCCCTGATGACCGCACGGATAGGGTTTCCATCCTTGATGGCAGCGGATAGCCGCTTGATGTAGATAGAGTTGACGCCTTCCGCCCGACCATAGCCATTGGCGGATTCGTCAAAGGTAAGACACATGCCTGTGGATGAGAGAACCCCGCTCTTGGCAGCAGCAATATGAGGCTCCGGTGTTAAGATTAGATTGGCACTAGCCACGATTGCGCTGTCACAATCTCCCGCCTTGATAGCTTTGATGGCTTGGTGGAAGGCGTAGATAGATGATGAGCAGGCAGTATCTATCGACAGACTGTTCAGTGATCAGCATCTAACTATCCATCTATCATGAGAAATGAGTATACATACCTAGGTCCATGGAGGTTGAAAACATGGCTAATCCGATTCGACATGATAGTAGCACCTGATCCGGTCGTGACATATCTATGGAGATAATCAGGATCTCTCAGCTGCAGAGGCTGATAGTCCACCGTGAAGTTTGCCACGTAGACGCCGGTATTGGATCCAGCTACGCCTTCCATAGAAGTGCCCGAACTCACAAGACACTCGTACACGACCTCAAGAATCTTGCGTTGCTGAGGATCCATGTACGTGGCCTCCAGGTTGTTGATGTCAAAGAAGGCATTGTCAAACTGTCGAACGTCTTCGTTGATGAAGTAGCCTCCGGGGACATTTGTTGCGCCGCTTCGGTTGCTTTGAGGGTGATAGAAACCGTCGATGTTGTATCGATCAGCTGGGACGGGCCCGTAGGCTGATTTCTTTTGGATCATGAAATCCCAGAGGTCGTCTGGAGATCGTATACCACCGGGTAGCCGACATGCTGCATCAAAGTTAGACTGGATGGTGGAATAGGGGATGAAGGTCTTGGGGATACTAACCCATTCCAACAATGCATACAGGGTCATCATCTAGACTTACTGCGTTGGCAGAGATCATGTTTTGTTGGTTCTTAGATCCCGGACCGTTAGCACCTGTTGGGGAGGCGGATGCTACGGTGATAGTCTCGGACTTGGTCATTGTGATTTGGTTTGATTTGCGCGTGTTTGCAATAGTGGGCTATAGAAATAAGCTATAGTCTTCGTCATTGAATCGGCGGCCGATTCAAGAACGATCTTTATACTACTTCTCATTCCTTCCATCTAATACTCTTCCCTGATCCATATAGAGTGGAAAGACTTGACCTGATTGTCCATTGCCTAGATGAAAACAACCACGTATTCTACGTTCATGTTCATGTATCACGTTTGCCCTCATTTCTCCTTCCTCACATCAGCTGAGGTCATTACACTGCTTGCTTACATCGTGAGGCATTGTCTCCCCGCCTCGAGTCTAGGTTGGCCTGTATACAGAACTAGTGATAGATGATTCAAATATCCAAAATGAAGCTATCCGCCATCCTGACCACTAACCCTTGGTCAGGATACATTCAATACACAGAAGATTTCCACAAATCACCAAGTACTCTACGTAGTGATAACAGCGGTCAGATACTAGATCTTAGATCGCACAATATGCACGTCACCAACGGAATCTAGAAGGGTCTTTGACTATGGTCTGATATCTTCAGTCATACAGTAGAGCGGGGTTATACAGAAGGATGACGATGACCTTCCTGTCCGAGGACCCTTGAAATCACCGCAGTACAAGACGGTCGTATCTGTGCGACTATCGACGAATCCTACAGGTGTAACCCCAAGATCTAGAAGTTGGCTTCGTGAAGGGTTGGCAGTTTCTGAAAGATGTTTATCTCCGCGGCCAAAATTTGTCATATGACAGTTCTAAAAACAGCTATGGGGGGATCACGATGCCTAGTGCATGGTCCCTTTGGTATGGTGAATTTTCTATGTCGAATTGCATTTCTAATCGAACTGGCAGTCAATTTGTGTATTAATTTCAGCGTGTTGCCAGTTATCCTCTCCCGCTATACCGCCCTCTATCGAGGTCATTGAACTAACATTCTGATTCAAGAGAGACAACATCATCACAAGCATGGACGTTTCTGGATATGCTCTTGTCGTTGGAGGGGGTAAGTAACGATACCGGCTCACTTGGCGTCCTCGAATACTGACGAAATCACCTTAGGGAGTGGTATTGGTCGGGCTTGTGCCATCTCCTTCGCAAAAGAGGGGTCGCTTGGTGTTCTGATAGCTGACATTGCCGTCCGCTTTGTTAAAGATGTCGTCAACGAGTGCAAAGCCGCCGCAGTAAACAAGGACTTTCGCTGTGAAGCCATTCCCGTCGACGTGACTCGCGAAGACTCTGTTCGCAACCTCATGAGCCATGCTGTACGGACCTTTGGACGCATTGATTACTGCGTCAACTCGGCTGGTGTGAGTCATCATTGGGTGTTCATGCATCTCAAGATCTTACATGCATACTGACGTGTCTTATCTAGATCGGAGTTCGGCAAGCGGTCGATATTGCCAGCACATCTTTGTCCGACTTTGAGAGATTTCTTAAAGTTAACACTACAGGAATGTTTCTTGTTACGCGAGAAGCTTCTATCATCATGCGAGCTCAAGAGCCTGTCGCAATTTCTGCTGGTAGAGGGGTCTCGCGTGGGGCAATTGTAAATCTAGGATCTGCGTCTTCCATGGTTGCAAGTCCAGGTGTCCTACCGTACACCACGTCGAAGCACGCAGCCCTTGGGCTGACGAAGAATAGCGGTCAGTCGATAACGATAAACCTTTACAATGACGCCCGCTGATAACTTGATAGCTCTTGATAACGCGACATATGGAATCAGAGTCAACTGTGTCTCTCCTTCTTGGACCGATACCCCGATGACACGACGGGCACTGGAAGGCGTACAGGGTCTTGTCGAGTTTGTACATGCCGCGGTGCCTATGGGAAGAATCGCAATGACAGAGGAAGTGGCAGATGCTGTTATCTTCTTGTGTAGCTCAAGAGCTAGCTACATTACTGGCACAGCCTTGATTGTTGATGGTGGAACAACGTTGACGGCCACGAGATAAGACACAAGGCCTACTTGGAACACGATCTTTCGGAAGGCAAGAGATACTGGATTCAGTGTAACATGCTGTTTGTCCTCGGTAAAATGTCTTCTTTTTTCCTTAAGCCTATGAGATTCGGCCATTGTGCTTGGTGCCCCGTGGTACAGTAGATTTGAAGCTCAGAATTAGTAAACGTGACCAAGCATAGGTACGCCAGTGAACGATAAACAAGAGCTATGAGGATCATATTTACGAGAGGTACCTTTGACTTCATTCCTAGCATGGCTGGACAGCTAAAGCCAGTCTTGGTAACCCGGTTACACCTTTCAAGGGCTTGAAGCCGAGGCAAGTCGTTTTCTATGCGGCGATGATAACCTCTTGGCCATAGCCTGGGAGTACAAATGAAAAGTCCAGCTCATCGTTGACATATGGGTTTGAAGAGAAGTATAATCGTCGTTAAGAGCACCGATGGAGAAGTGAAGAAGCCATAGCTGATTTCAAGGTCGAAACCATTCGGCTGTCTATACTAGCGTAACCAATA
Source organism: Fusarium mundagurra (assembly GCA_013396205.1). Taxonomy (NCBI): domain Eukaryota; kingdom Fungi; phylum Ascomycota; class Sordariomycetes; order Hypocreales; family Nectriaceae; genus Fusarium; species Fusarium mundagurra. The sequence goes on from JAAOAN010000190.1 coordinate 26,936, forward strand.
ACAAGCACTAAATTGAGCCGTCACTAACGATGAGACTAAAGAAGGGAAAAAGACCGGCAGTACTCCCAGAAACACCTGGAATCATTCTGTTCTCTCCTCTCGAAGCGTAGCTGCGTGAGCCCGTTGCAGCTTTTTCATGTCAAACATTCTCCAAAGGATTGAGTCCTAATAAGTAGTCAATACTATCTGGGACAGTATGAGATTCATTGGATCGAACTGACCCATATGGTTCGCCAAGCAAACGTGTCGAGAAATCTGGTGAAGGTGCTGAAACTCCCGTACCAAAACCAAGCAGAAGGGCGGTTCTTCAAGCTCTCTTTGACCACGTTCTCGGCTAATTCTAAACGGTCGGTGGCATTTCCTAGAATTGTGAGTAGGTATGAATAGAAAATTATGGTACCATTCATCTTACTCGGCTTTCGCAAGACATGCTGTTCAAATTGCTTCGCAAGGGCGGAGTAGTAGGACCCTTGAGTGTACAATATTGGTGAGTCCTCATACGCTAAGTAGACTCTATATACCTACCTTCTGGAAGTCTTCTATGAGCGTCGGTTTTTAGGATATTGGTGTTTACTTCTCCCGAAATAACCTAGAGAATCATTTGTATCAGCTGAGAGTAGGTTCGCGGATGGTGGTGTAGGATTTGCATACCGTAATTACTTTGACCCTTGAAGCAGATGCAAATTAGCGAAACTATTTGTAGAAAGGTTTACATACTTAAATGGGGCCATTTCGACTCTCAGGGTGTTAGACCAATGCTGCAGAGCCGCTTTAGAAGCATTATATGACGCTGCGAGTATCTCAGCATAGGAACTCGACGGTAACTCATGGATGCTAACAGCCATAAACAAATGGTATGGTCCCCCCAATGGAGCCAATGTTGACTATTGTACCGGATCCTTTGATAACCATGTCATGAAAATGATGCACCATGCGCATGGGGCCAAAGACATTCACGTCAAACATGCGCTGTACGGAAACCACGTCTGTGTCGATAGCGGTCATAGTGTATGCAATTCCTCTGACAAATCATCAGGTTTGAGCGACGAGACTTGGGAGGGACTGATGCGTACGCGCAGTTCACGAGGATATGGAGGTGCCCACCGGTGATTTCTTGGACTTTGATCTTGAGCTCTGAGATGGAATCGTCAACTGTTACGTCGAGGGGGAAGCAAATGATGCCGGCCTGCGATAGGTGGTGGCTCGACTCGTGGGGGAGAACGGTCGCGATGGCATGGATCGAAAGGCGCTTGTACTCCATAACGAGTGCCTCTCCGATTCCACCTCGTCCACATCTGGACAGTGTCAGTATTATTGTTGAGCTTTAAAGCAATAGGATTAGTAACCCAGTAACGAGAGCAAACTTGGGGCGAGCCATGATGGAAATCTAGTAGGGAAATGTGAGTAAAACTGGGAAAATTGAGAGGTGGGTTCTCAGAAGAGTTGAGCACACTGAAGGTAGAGGGAGACCCATTTCTCTCTTCTCAAGTCTACCAAGCATGAGTGGGGGACTTTCTTTGAGCATGGCTACAGATGATAGTACAAAGCTAATAATCCCACGTAAGCCATATTTAGGTAAGATGGCCTCACAAAATGCACATCCGACTGGGCTATACCGTGGCCAAGCATGCTTACCATGCTGTTTGGTGTCGATGCGTAATATGCTGTGCTCTCCAAGACGTGAGTTGATTGCTTGAGGTATGAGGCAAGTAAGAGTGGTACAGCATGATACTGCGCTGACCAAGAATTGAATTGACACGTGTCATGACATGGTGTACATTCAGATACCCTGATAGAGCAGAAGCCCTTTCTAGCACGACTCGACTGACTGCTTCCTTGCATGTGACACCAAAGCAAGGGCCATGGGGATGGAAAAAGGGAGAAGCAAAGTTCCTACCCCTAGAGAGTAGTCAGCTAACGATAAACAAAACTGAATATCGGCGTCTTGCTACACCCAGGGTGTCAGAAAGCTTCTGATGTTGAGGTGCCAGAAAGGCCTAATCTTAGATCGACAAAATGTATACAAGATTATAGTCAATTTACCTTGATATCTCTATCAGTTAGGAAATGGAACCTAGATTTGTTTGGCCTCCCTTTGTTCCAAACTGTGTTTTCTTTAAATCCTCGATGATATTTGCCGCTCCAAAGAACTCAAATTCACGCATTGTCTCGTCCCATAACATTTCCCTCACGTCTTTACCCCCGGGAGTATACCATATGCTCGGGTAACTAGAACCGGCAATTTAGTCGTTTCCGAAGTAGTGGAAAGGCAATACTTACGCCTTGATATTCCAATCACTTATAAATGACCCATGGCTCTCTACACCGTGAATAAGGCAGGCATCGAGATAAGTAGTGGCAGCAATATCCACAGGTCTGGCAAATATGAATTGTAATACTCCTGCAAGCCTCGCAAGGAGCGGAGAGAATTCCCGTAGGAAGGCCGTTCCCCGCGTGGTCCCTGGATTAACCATGTTCAGCAGTACATGGTTGGGGTCGATAGACTCGGCAAGCTTTGAGATGAAGAAGGTGAGAAGGAGTTTAGACCGCGCATACCATACAAATTGACTGTAACTTTGATCTTTGTCCAACTGCTCCAGTACCGGGCCCGTTGTCTGGATGTCGGCACGATATGCGAGATCAGATCCGATGACTGTGATGACTGGGGGTCTTGAGCCACCGGCGAGTCTTTTCCCCTTCAAAATGGGTAGTAGCAAGATTGTCAGGAGCGCCGTGGAAAGGTAAACAACTTGCATTGTGAGCTCATGTCCGGTAGATGCTCTGGTAAAAGACGGTTTGATCAGCGCCGCGTTGAGAATGACAATGTCGATACGTGGGAGGATGGCGCATCGGGCTACAAATGCCGCGACAGAATCATAAGACTCCATATCAAGGATCCAAACAGAGACTTTAGAGTCGGGGAATTCTTCTCGCAAAAGGCTAGCTGCTGCGTCGCCTTTCGTTTGCGAGCGCACAGCCATGATGAGGTGGGAAAGGCCTAGCTTGAGAAGCTGTCGGCTTGCTTCAAAGCCAAGGCCAGTATTGCTGCCAGTGATAATTGCGGTCTTTTCTTCCAGTTCAAGAGTGTTCGGTAAGGGTTTTGGGGTGGTGAATTGGTGGGATAACCAGCCTCGAAAGGTGGCCTCAAAAGCAGCTTGATGCTCGAGCTCAGCGGACATTTTTACAATGGAAATTGTATCAAGATGCGTCTTCGTATTGTTTGGAGTATTGAGCGTCGCTTTATGAGTGAGGGGAAGACAATGAGTATTAATAAGCCTTTATTGACGATATGGTTCATCGACGTAGCACAAAACCGTTAGTACATGGCTCGGCATCACGGGCCATCTCAATTTGGTCAATGCTTTTGAACCATCGTAAAGAGGGAAATCCATGGCACTGTAGGGATGTGAAGACGATGTTGCTGTAACTTCTATTCTCTCGCACTACTGTATGAAGGGTCACTCACTTAATTACATGAGCGACGAGCCAGACCTACGCATAATGCGACAACATTGGACTTGCTTAGCATATGATGAATATGTGAACAGAATAGTTTTGAGAATCTTATATGCAACCGGATATCTATGCCATTTCCAAATTCCCAGAAAGGGCATTTGTACCATTCTTTAAGGATACGTGGTGGGCAAGCCATTGTTGAAGCTGAAGACTTCCTTGGGATCCCATATCTTCTTCAGAGCAGCCAAGCGTGCCAGTTTATCCTTTCCATAGATTTGTTCCAATGTCTCGTCACCGTGGGCATAATTGACAAAGGTTGTAATCTCTGGATACCTGGATGTGGCGGCTACATCTCGACGAATCTCCTCACCAAACATGGCTAGAGCATTGTCCGTTTCACTGTTGTGAATGCTCGAGGTCAAGATAAGATTTCTAATTGAGAATACCGTGTCAGTTATTAGGAGTGCGGCTCAATTGTTGCTTCCAGACGTACATGTATGCAGTTGTATCCCTCCGCGGAAACGCAGTCTCGTCTAATGGAATAGCAGCCATAGCCTGATTTGGGAAGAATTCATAAAGCAGAGAAGAACTGCGCGCCTGGGGATACCGTGCGTAGAAAGTCGCCAACTTGGAAGCTACAGCTTCCCAGGTCGACGCTGAGTAATTTTTCATGCTCAAGGTGTACAGATTTCTGTTGCTGTTGGGCTCACAAACAGTGACGGCAGCTCCAGCGAATGTGTTTTCCACCAGCCTGTTCCAGGGAACAACTCTCATCTGAGTTGCTGTGAGGTTCATGTTCAAGATTGGTGATAAGTGCTTGCGGGCTTCAGTTTCAGGGCCCTTGTAAGCCCAGTGTGCAAACAGTTGGGTCTAAAGGGATTCATCAGCAGCGGTGTTAAGAAAGTTCTGAGGTCATACCTGGTTTGTGGTTGTATTGAAGCTGTTTAATAACAGAGAGGATAGCTCCGCAGGCAATGGTGACATGGATTCCATGGTGCGCAAATACTGGGACCATCTACGAGGCGGAACGATGAATTCCGCAACAAACATGTCGCCGTTGTTTGTCAGTGGGTGGACGCTGTAGGTGGTAGAGGTGACAACGCCGAAGTTTGCACCCGCACCACGAATTGCCCAGAATAAATCGGGGTGGCTACTTCTTGACACCTCTAGAACTTCGCCGTTGGCTGTGACGAGGCGAACTGAGATGAGCGCGTCGGCGAGAAGGCCATACACGCCTTGGAATCGACCGACGCCGCCGCCAAGTGTGACTCCGATGAAGCTGGGACAAGGAGCGCTGCCAGTCTCTAATCGAGGACGATGATTAGTGACCGAAAACTGAGGGTTATAGGCACGGCAACTGACGGATGTCAAATCCAGCGTTGAACAGTGGATCGAATATTTCGCCAACGGTAACACCAGGGCCGACAGTCAAAGTCTTTGCATCCGCATCAAGTTTAAACTCTTTAAAATGACTGAGATCAATCGCGAGGCCATTTTGTAAGTCTCCAAGGGTAGTTGTATACCCGTGGCGAGCTCCGGTAGCAAGGAAGGTAATATTATGCGTCGTTGCAAGTTTGATCTCCGGCAATATTAGTTTCCTGGACATATTGAGTCTCGAGGCCGTTATGCACGTACAATCTGAGCAACATCTTCCTCTGTCCCCGGACTGATGACGGCCGCGTATGATGGAGCACTGAATGTTGTCCATCTCTCCGTAGAGGCGAAGAAGTCACTTGTTCCAGCGAAATTGATCGACGTGTTGGATGACCACTCGTTATACTCATTGGTCAAAAGATAACGCAGGTTGGCGCTGTGAGGATGGGATATGTTGAGAGCAATGGCGTTGGTTGGACTACTATAGGAAAGGGCCGTTAGCCAGCCTATCACCCAGACCGATTTCAAAAGAATCATTGAGGGCGGAAAAGCATCGAGTTGAGTGTAATAGACCATCTGGAACGTATCTACAAGGCAAACTGCAACTATTGCTGTGAGTTGCTATAAACTTATTTTACCGTCACATTTTAAACATCGAAACTTCCTTCAACCTTATGTCCTCTATTCACAAGCCGGCTTCCGACACAATGGCCGAACGAATCTCAAAGCTGACGGAAGCTCAGCTACCCCCCTCCACCAGTTCTTGTTCTTGGGGGCTGGCTGAGCATAGTAATATCGTGGATGAAACCGTGGCTTTTTCTTGGCGGGGCTGAGCCTCCATCGTAGCCATCGTGAGTATTGACGCGGGCGAGAAAAGAATAGCGCCACTGAAAACGCGCATGCCCTGCTTGGTAATCTGATAATACTGTATTCTTGAGCCCGTGATTACTCAATGTGTATGTGCAGCTGGCATATTGTGCGGTAGGGACCTTCCATTCAATTCCTTTTGAGATATCAAAAAAGGCTATCAATAATAATGGGTACCGTCAGATCAGCAGACATATGGCACTCTTGCAACTTTACCTATGCGACATCGAAGTTTTTCACAACCTTTTCTTGAGAATCCCTAGATCTCTAGTCATCTTCGGACTATACTCATCATAGCTCGCTTGATATCTACAGAAGTATTAGACTCTAGCATCAGACGCGACGGTAGAGAGCCAGCTTACCCCAAGAAAAGCCTCCCCACCATATGAGCGAGTATAAAGTGAAACAGTCTCAGCATCCACAGAGGCACCCACCATGGCGGTGATAGGAGGGTGTCGCCGCTCCAGCCAAGCAAGGCAAGCTGAAAGACTGAAGGTCGTATGTTTTGCTCTTCGCAGTCTCGAAGATAGCCTAGGTAGTTACGCAGGAAGGCCTCATCAAAACCTCTGTCCAAGTTCTGTGGCTCCGCCCAGACTCGGAAGACCAGATCCTCTGTGACTGGGGCTTCGGCCCAGAATCTATGACTGCACCGCCTGGTGTTAACCCTACCTGGCTGTGTTGATGGAGGAGGGTATACGGTACCGGGTTCCGGGAGGGATCTTGGTGATGCCACCACCTTTGGTAAGAGTACTCTTCTTTCCATTCCTGATGACAGCCAAGGTTCCGCTCTCGACTTGAAAGTACTCGGTTTGACCACAGTGAATGTGTCTTCACCACCGTCAGCTATAGGTGGCATGTTCTGCAAGGAGGGACGCGCAACGTACAGTGGTGGGCCTGAGCGACCATCCTGAACAAGCTTGTTCTCCGCATAGTGCGTCTCCCGTACCGCGAGCCGACCATCACGCTCGTAGTGAAACTCAAACAGTGCTGCGCCATTTTGAGAGAGCATACGTGGCTCTGATGGCGTTTCGGTTCGTCTCACTGGCCGTGGGGAGAGCCATAGCTGCCATGTATGTACCATGTTGTACAAGTGAGGCCCATAGTAGGGTGAGACAGGATGTCTTTCTGTGTTACTGAAGAGGATGATGAGTTATCATGTGAATATTGTTTCTATCACACCGCCAATAATGGGATTGTGAGGCGTCTTATACTTCAAGTGGCACTATCCCTTGGTCGCAAGCTGATGCAACTCGATGAATGTGCTACAGCCTTATTTTGGGTGTGCAGGACTAGGTCTTGGTAATGCTGGCGGTTGCTTACTCTACCAGGCTTTGAGTCAGTCACACTGTCGCACAGAACACACCTGAGTTACAAATTTATCGAGATATAGTTTTTCAAATCAACAGTCGAGAAAAAGTTCGACGGAGAACATTGTTGGTTGCTAGCACCGCATAAGTCCTAGCGCATCGAGGTCTCTTGTTCCACAAAGGTCCGGAACCCGGATATCATCCACGGCAGATGAATCCGGGTACCAGGTAAGCCTTCTTACAATGAATGCTCCCATATCACTGCTTCTACTCCGATAGGCCATCTATAATTTGTCTCACCCCAGCAAACGACAGTTCTTCCAGGGTCTCCTGATACAGTCGCTCAGCAAGGTCTTTCCCATCATCTTGATACACAATCGGTGCCATGCTGTTACCCAGATATAGTTAGTCTTGGCCTATTACAGGGAAGGAACTTGGTTACTCACGGCTGTATCTTATCACCCTCGACGTAGTGACCATGCGATTGCCTATGCAGCGTAGTAACCGAGTGCACAATTGTACGAGCACCGACAGCACACGTTCGACTAAGCACAAGACACTGTATCTTGTGCGCAAACCGAAGTATGCCTTTGGCTTCACGAGCAAGGTCTGAGCCACCCCCGCAAAGCCCCGGGTTCGCGCAGGACAGTGTAACTGAAGAAACGCGTTTCGATAAGGCGGTGACAAAGAGCTGGCCGAGGAGTTTTGTTGTCCCATAGCGCTCTCCCATATCCCATGTTTTCATAGGTTTCTTGAATTCGGGTAGGAGAGGTTTCGAGTTTCTCTCCTCGAACTTAGCCCAGGCGGCTGTGTCGGATGACACAAGGCAGATGTGACCGGTGTCACCCGCAGGTGCATTCTTCTTGATTAGGGGGAGGAGGGAGATGAGCAGGAGGATGTTTGATAGGTAGTTGATTTGCATCCCCTCTTCGTACCCTGTCGGGCTGAAGGCCTCCGATACTTTGTAGATACCTGCGTTGAGAATGGCGATGTTCAGATTGTCGAGGGTCTTTGCACTGGCAGCAAAGGCGGTAATCGACTGATAAGAAGAGAGATCTAGTTTCCAAACCTGAACCATGTCGTCGTTGAGGTTGCCTTCCTGGATTAGATCTTGACGCACTGACTCGCCTTTGCGCTCATCTCGAACACCCATGATGACTTTACATCCAAGGCCGAGAAGCTGGCGAGTTATCTCGAGACCTATTCCCCCAGTAGCGCCAGTAACAAGTGCTGTTCTCCCCTCCAGGTTGACTTGATCGGTTGAGACGGGTAGCGGTGTGACAAAGAGCTGCCGCCAGATGAAGCTGGCGCGACTGGCACGTTTCTCAGGTGAGATGTCGAATGCATGTGCCATAATGCCTGAGGAGTCTAAAGCTAATGGATGGGTAGTGGTAAGTTTAGGTGAGAAGAGAATGTAACATACGAAGCTCGCATTTATGAAACAGCAATGGGCTTCAAATACTTGGGCACGGACGTGCCAACACTTGAGATCCGTGTTACGCAATAGGTGTCTTGATGTGAGGAAGGTGATGTGAGCCAACACGAGTGATTGGTGATTGGTAAGCTTGTAACTTGATGCTGCTTTTTAACATACTGGGAAGGAGATACAATGGATCTTAGTGGACCAATACCGTGATTCAGTGACTGATTGGTACCACGGAGAGAAGATTCGGGTAAGGTTATGCTTTGTGTTTCTATTGTGCAACCAAAACGATGTACTACTCTTTCGTATTGATTCTTCATACGTTTCATTTCAGCCCGGGTACTAAGCTATGCGCCTGCAACAGTGCTCTTGTGTCTGGTGAGCCCAGATGTTTGATTCATAATCCAAGCGGGTCCCTCCGTAACCTTATCTTCTGTGCAACTTGACTCGCGTCCTCTCTAGACGCCAAGAGCTTGACAACGCTGATTTAGCAAATGTTGTGCAGTATTGGCGGGAGCAGATTGAAGAGAAGTCGGAGAAGTTCTTGTCCATTACCAACACACGAGAATGAGATGTGTTGCTTTGAAGTGAGCAGTTGCATGTCATATGCGTGCATGAGTTGAAAGGATAGTTCTTTGACTAGGTATCCAAAGATGGGTCGGAGGCAATTTCACTCGGTGGAACATGTCTCTTTAGTTGCTTGATGTAGATGTAGTTCACCACCTCATCACTATGGTCTGCGATTATCGTATCATCCTCATCTGACTATTGTGCTGCATTCCAGCCACCCGAACATCGCATCAGAGCTTTAATCCCTAATCAGATATGTCTTTCTCAGCTGGTGTCTATCTCTTGATTCCAGTCTTGATCCTTTGCTTCTGGCGATTGAGCAAAGTCGGACGTCGGCCAGTGGGATTTCCTCCTGGTCCACCGACACTCCCTATAATCGGCAATCTACACCAGATCCCAAATCGAAAGCGCCATATTCAGTTCCAAAAGTGGGCTCAAGAATATGGCCCTATATACTCACTAATACTAGGAGCAAAGGTCATGATAGTCCTGAACTCAGATCAGGCTGTTAAAGACCTGGTAGAGAAACGTGGTGGCATCTATTCAAGCCGGCCAGAGTCATACATAGGTCAAGATATCCTCAGTGGAGGATTGCGTATCCTATTCATGGTATATGTCAAAGATGCTTCATGAGTGTTCGATATCACTAACAGACAACAGCCAGATAATGAAGTCTGGAAAATGGCCCGGAAGCTTGTCCATCGGATCTTGGGAGTGACGGCGGCTCGAAGCTACATACCGTACCAGGACCTAGAGAGCAAAGCAATGTTGTTCGACTTTCTCAATAGCCCGGATGATTTCGTTGATCACCTGCGACGATATACCGCTTCATTGACTACTCAGATAACATTCGGCTCTCGTACCACGAGCATTCATGATGAGCGATTCAAAGAAGCATTTGATGTCTATGTATTATACCGGCCTTGAGCATGCGACTTACTAACACTACGGACAGATATTTGATCGCAGTTCAGAGATGATCGGGTCAAGAGTACGTCGCCGTTTCTCGTCTCAGATTTATATATCCTAACCATACTACTTGACCAGACAGCGGCGCTACTGGATCTCGTTCCCGCTTTGAGACGGATCCCAGACTTTCTCATGCCGATCAAGAAAGAAGGACGTAAGATCCACAAGAGAGAACTAAGTCTTTTTCGAGGGTTCTACCTTGCAGCCAAGGGGCTCGACAACGGCTCAGCTAAGGTAGCTCACCCTCATCAACGACAACTTCAATACTGATCCGTCCCACCAGCCATGTGTCTGTGTCGACCTAGTCAAATTGCAGAAAGAAGAAGGGTTCTCCGACGCTTTTGCTTCATATCTCAGTGGCTCACTACTTCAAGCGGGCTCTGAAACAACAGCCAGTATTCTCATCGGTTTCGTCCAAGCCATGGTTATTTTTCCCCATGTCGCAAAGGCCGCGCAAGAGGAACTCGATCGTAGATGCGGAGACCGGCTACCGAGCTTGGAGGATATGCCTGATCTTCCTTATATCCATGCTTGCATGAAAGAAAGTCTGCGCTGGATGCCTGGGTTCATGCTGGGTATACCGCATGCAACAGCTCAACAGGATAGCTATCTCGGGTATCATATCGCCAAGGGAGCAACAGTCATCATTAGCGTCTGGTTAGTAAAGACCCAAATCTTACAACGAGCCATACTAGCCGTTCCTATCCACTGACTCGCACACAGGGCAATTCACAACGACTCAACGAGACATCCTTCACCCCGACAGTTCGATCCCATGCGCTACATCAACGATCAGCAAACGTCCATCGAAGCTGCAAATAACCCAGACCCTACTAAGCGCGACCACTACGTATTTGGGGCGGGACGGCGCAGATGTCAAGGCATGCACATAGCTGACCGGTCGTTATTTTTAGCCATTTCCCGCCTTTTGTGGGCGTTCGACTTCGAGAGGGTGGTCAGCTCCGAGACAGGTAAAGCCATCATACCCGATGCAGAGGACGTCACAGAGGGTATAATGTCCATACCATCCCCATTCTCTGTCCGTATTGTTCCGCGGAGCGCCAAGAGAGCAGAGGCTGTGACTTCCGCATGGAGTGAAGCGTCTGATCTGCTTGATGGACACGGACAGTGGAAGGCAGTCCCTGAAGATCTTCTTTGGACGATATCGGAATCATGATACATGAAAGCATCCCACATTAAATTGCGCCCCAAAATTCCTTCAGAGTCTGTATTTAGCCCACTTCATTACTCTGCCACCATTTTCATGCTCTGTGCTGTTGGTGGGGGCTGGGTCAGATGTGATGTGTAACACCGCTGACAAGCTGAAAGAGCTGAGACAGCCTTCTAGAATCTAGGACTCGGACTCCGACAAGATGTCTTCAACAGAGCTGAAACTGTATAAGGTGCTGAGTCTCATCAAACGAGGTATTGGGGTTATTTGTTTAATGTGGTCTTGGCTGGACTGGGACGGGTGTCAGATCAAGAATGGCTTGGGGGATGCTGCGTAGGACTTTATATCAAGGAAAGACTGTAAAAAGGACCTGAGCAGCTTCGTTGTTCATACCGTTTTACTGTATTTTTACCAGTGAATCTCAGCTAGTCTTTGCAATAACCAGTTTTGTCAAATCTATTCAGCTCTAAAGCTCTCGAACCATCTATTCACGGCGTTCCGGTCCCGTACGGACCTTGTTCACAGCTGACGATGATGACTCTCCGCTCCATCTTTAGTTTCACGCTTCTCGCAACTCCGGCTGTCAGCTCACCACTCTCCGTCCCATCATACTTCCAATCAGACCATCTCACTCGTCGCGAAGTACCCGTCTTCCAAATCCAACAAGAACTAGGTTCACTGCTCTCTGAAAACTCCCTCGTTCTTCTCCCAAGTAATCCTCTCTGGCTGAATACAACGAAAAGATGTAATACAATGGCGCCGCCAGATATAAAAGTGGTGGTTCAGCCTGCAAACGAAGTTGACATTCCCAAGATCGTCAGTCCATGTTTCATGGCGTACATATCCGTTTTTGCTGATCCTTTAGGTGAAATATTGCAATCGGAATAGTATCAACTTTTTGGTTGTTAATCGCGGACATGGCCTCACTAAATCGCTTGGTGCGTTCAAGGGAATGCAGATTGACATGAAACAGCTCAGGTCCATGGACATTGCTCGAGATGGAAAATCTGCTTGGTTTCAGGGCGGTGCATATGCATATGAGGTCATACCATTTCTATGGGATCGCGGTTATGTCGCAAGTGAGCTCGCATCTCAATTTATTTATATACCACGTGTGTTACTGACAATAACGTTGCTCAGGCACCGGCTCCAATCAGTGCGTTGGCCTCACAGGCCCTGCTCTGGGTGGAGGCCATGGTCGATACGAGGGCCTTTACGGGTTAGCTGGCGACAACATCATTGAGATGAAGGTCGTTTTAGCAGATGGATCGAATATCACTGTCAGCGAAAAGAGTAACAAAGACCTCTTCTGGGCTATGCGAGGTGCAGGACACAATTTTGGTATCGTTACGAACCTGAGGCTCAAGATTTACCCCGCCAAGATAAAGACCTGGCACTACCATAATTACTACTGGCGTCAAGATAAGCTCGAAACGGTGTTTAGGGAACTCAACAAGCTTCAGGATGATGGAAAGGCGCCCCGGTTGCTGGGCGTGGTATTTGGACAGATCTATATAGATCCATCCATCCGACGTGATGAGGTGAGTGCCATTCCCTTGATGCCGAAGTAAGCTGCGAGGTTTGACACCGTTTAGGCTATCCTCTGGTTCACATTTGCCTACGCTGGCCCAGCTTCAGAGGCAGAGAGACTCTTGCGCCCTTTCAACGCCATCGACGCCATCAAGGATGAGATGGGCGATGTATCTTATCCCGAGATTCCCGTCCGCCAAAATACAGACCTATCTAATTGCATTTCTGCTCGCTTCTCTTTGGCCAGCGTCATGTTGCAGACATGGAACATCACGACAGAACGAGCGCTTTACAATCATTTCATGCGCAATGTTGCTTTATACCCAGACCTAGCGGTGACTGCACGCCTATACTACGAAGGGTATGCGCACAAAGGAGTGCAGGCAGTCGATTCCGCGTCCACTGCCTATCCCCATCGTGATGAGTATCATATAGCGTACATACCCCTCCTTCTCTCAACCACTGAACTCATACTGACAGAGAAATAAGGTTCTTCGCGACCGTTGTCCCTGAGGGGTCCAATTTGTTGGGTCCCGCTGAGAAATGGGCTCGAGAAGCTCGTGATATGTGGTACGCGGGAGCTCCTACGCGCAAACCGGCGACGTACGTCAACTACGCTTCTGGGAACAAATATGAGAGCCTCAAGTCAATCTATGGCTACGAGTCGTGGCGCTTGGCCAGACTTCGAAAGCTAAAGGCCAAATATGACCCGGACAATCGGTTCCGTTTCTACGTTCCGATTGTGTCAGATTAGCGGGCTGCGGGCCACGGCTTTTTCGCAGAGGCAAGGAAACTCGACTCTATAGGGTTCAGTAAAGCGTCATGTGATAGGCCATGGGTAGTTTGCAGAGAGTAGACAGAATTAACAATCTAGCTCTTGGTTTGACTGAAACGATACCGCCAATCTTTTGAGCCACCGTCTCCCGTTACAGCCACTGTTTGTTGCCGAATTGAGAGAGATAAGCACCGCCATAACCGCTCTCAATGGTCGCATTCTCCCACACTGTTCTCATGTCTTTGACCGCAGCTTCTGCTGTCGCTGGGCCAGTGAAATGCGGAGCATACTCCTTAAACTTGGCCATCATTCCCCCCATCGCCTCCATCTGCTGTGGGGTTGCTGTGGATTATTAGTACGCTGTAATGCACGGGGAAATATCAACAAACCGTGATTGAACTGGCCAACGTCGACCATTCCAGGGCATACACTCAAGAACAGAACACCGTCTTTCTTATACTGGGCGTTGAACTTGGCGACCGCCATATTCATAGCGGCCTTGCTGATGGAGTACAATGGGGTAAACTCATGCTCGAAGTTGTTGGTGAATTCCAGGTCAGCAAGACCAGTGGATATAGTCACTACTTTCTTGTCCTTGCCTTTGAAGATCAGGGGAGTGAAAAGGTTGAATAAGTGAATGTTGGCCAAAACGTTGACGTCGAAGAGCATCTTGAGATCCTCTTCAAGTTCCTTCGGAGTATTGCCGCTGACAGAATTAGTACTGTTGGACGCCGTTCTTTTGCTCTGAGGCGATACTCACAGGGCTCCGAGAGGGTCAAAGGTATCAAATTTCGAGACGTATGCTGCGTTGGCAATGAGGTAGTCGATGCTCCCGCCAGTGATCTTGGCAGTTTCGTTTACGGCTCCCTATACTGCCCGTCAGTTCTCCTCGAGTACCGAATGAACTCTTTAAACTTGGTTGCCTACTTTGAGTGCATTGTAATCTGTCAAGTCGGCTTGAATGACATGGATGTTGGAGCGTCGGTTGAGTTCTGCATCCTGAGAAATCTTGGTGATCGTTGCAGGCTTGTCGCGCACGATACCGATAACGGTGTTGCTATGGTCGTTGGAAAGCTGGCGAGTAAGCTCGTACTGTCGAAACATAATTAACGCTATCTTTGTAGCCCTATTATTGTCTTACCCCAAGGCCTCTGGAAATACCAGTGATCACGTAAATCGTCATCGTTGCTTAGAAATTCCGTTGCCTGTTCGGAAGTTGGGAAGGTCTATGTTATTCGTCTCTTATGTTGTCATTCCTTCCTATCTGGATGCTAGATTGCTATTCCTTTATAATATTGCTTTCTCTCGACACCCTGAGGTCTTGTTGCCATGGAGAGCGGAGTGATTCGTAATCTGCATGGCGTTTTGACATGACAAATGCCACTTCCGTCGGTGCGCCGCAGGTTAACTTCACCGAGTACCCCTCTTGCCATGACCATAAAGTGATGTACTTCCTTTCATGTATCGGTGGCTTGATACTTTCACATTGGTAAGCAGTCTTTGTCTTATCCATGGCTACACGAGCTTAGGTCGCGTTGCACGAATACGAATGCACGCGTCATCAGCCAAGCCCATTCTTCCATTTGCTTCTGTATCACAGGTCCTCGTATGTTGCGGCTTGTAGTATGACGGTCGTATCTTCTTCTTTTTGTTTGTTCTGAGGCCCGGGGGCGCCGACGTCTGGGACGCGATAAGCTTCAGCTGGCGTTTTCCATTGGCTTTGAATAACTCGTGGAAGTAAGTGGGAGATTGCCGGTCTTTCACTCACCCGTTCAATATCAGAATGATCCACGAAACGTAATGAATTGTTGGTTTAAATTGAGGAAGCCGTCCTTAATCAACTAGGACTCCGGTTCAGATAATTGTTTTCTCTCTGAAACAGGAGCAGTAGACGTAAAGATAATTCTCTCTTGAAGGTATAAACGATGTGCGACCAGAATACCCTCCAACCTATCCATCATCCAACTTGATGGTTTAATAAAATAAATGTGAAATAAACCGAAAAAGCACACCCATTACCCTACGTTTTCTTATTTGCGCCCTCGCCCTCCTTGTAGTCACCATACTCCTTCATAAGCTCACCCATATCAAACTCCAACGCTTTACCATTAACAAAAACCGGCTCAACGTCCAGCATAACAAAGAGCACGCGAGCCGGCTTCTCCTTTGATGTATTTCTCCAGCGATGCATAGCACAACGATTGATAATAACATCTCCTCGGTGAAGAACCCGGTTGACTTTGCCGTCTTCACTCAAACAGAGCTCAACTTCACCTTCGCAGACAGTCCCTATCCCAAGACTCAAAGCGCGATGCATATTGGACTCGCCGCCTGGTGCAAAGTCTACCATGCGGACGACACAGCCTTTTGGGATGTGGAGAGAAGGCTGATTGGGGTTAGCTACAGGGAGTAATGCGAGGTTTAGACACATACTCTGTTCATTCTTGCAAATTCTAGGTCGGCATCGTTGGTGATCTCGACTGGGTTGCTGTTGCTGCTGTACATGATGCTTTGAGCGCCTTCACCGTCTAGCATAACAGCGCGGTGGTCGCCATGGTCTGTCTTGCAGGATCTTAGTGAGGGCCTTTGACAGGTTTGACCAGAAGAGTGATACTTACTAGGATGAATGTTGGCTTGCCATCACTACCATGGCCAGTGACATAGCGGAAGGGGTTTCGGAGCCCTGGGGCAGGAAACTCGGTGCAACGATTGGAAGTTGTCATGCGGAATCACTGCTGCGAATCTCGGGGCAGGGTAAGTGGATAATGAAGAAACATAAACCTAATGGTAGGTATGAGGTTTGTATAATTCAATGGAACAGCATAGGTAGTGTGGCTATGATAGGAAGACGTCTTGACATAATATGGACTTACAATAAAATAGCGAGGCTAGATCAAGTTCAGTTGATGATCCCCCAGATTCTAAGAAGTCCCCTTCAAACTTGGAGGTGCCGCGGTAAACCATGTTACATCGTGAGCTGTAGTGAGTCTGTACCATCTAGCTAAGATCTCACTCCATGACATGCAGGAAGGACGAGCGGACTTGTCAGCAGTGCAATGCGGAGCTGCTTGAGCTCAGGTATCAAAACACAAGCGTTATCCATACTGACTAACATTACTCGTACAGCATGTCACGTCTGTCTTGCGTTCTGTTGATGCAGCATTCGGCTTACATCTAGCGGTGAGAAACACCTGTAGTGCTTTGCTTCCACAACCTGATTCCTCAGCGACGGGCATTGAATCTATCCGAGTGCCGGTTCAATAGTCTCAGAACAGGTGAATCAGTCAGTGGTGTGAACATTTTATCAATGGCAACGTGGATATGTTGCTAAACGTGACCTAGCTTGAACCGCTTCTGCATTTTCGACTATTACGTCGTCCCAAATGTCATCTTGAGCGGCCGTATCAGAGCCCGGCGTACAGAAAATGGATTGTATCTTGCGGCATTTCTAGCAGGTAATACCATCCTCGGTGTATTGCCTCTGCATTGCCTGCATGTTCTGTGCAAGTCAAAAGGTTTATGAGTTGGCATTCCGAAACTGGGCATCCAATGCCATCCTATCAGCAGCATCACGGGTGATGAATTATCTAGAATAGCGACACAAGGATCAATTGCAAATGGCCGATTACAAATCTGACGTTGTAAAACACAACCGCGCTACAGCTTAGCCATTTTGCAATCTATGCTACAGCAGCGAGAGACGAAATAGACCAGCAGTAGGGACGGGTATACAGAATACATCTTTGGCAAGCCCTTCCTCATCAGGATTTCAAGAACCGAATCCTCCAAAGCTCAACTTCCATCGCCACTTACCCTCTCGCATGAAAGCATCCTCCGTTGTAAAATGACAGAAGATACCTCTACACCTCCATCACAAACTCCTGAGTACTATGTTGGGAACTTTCCTGCCCCTGGCCTACGCCAGATTGTCAGACATATCACTGGCCACCGCGAAGATGGCAAAGCCCATTTCCTAACCTCAGACCACGGCGAACACTATCGTTTCATGGGTGAGAACAAAGCCGTGGCCAACATCATCTACTCCACACGAGAAACACCCGTCAATCTCAATGAAGACGTTGATGTCACTAAGGCCAAGCAGGAGGAGGTAAGCTTCCGAATACCATTACAAGCTTGAGCCACTGATTTATCTCATAGCCTCCCTTCCACTACCGCAACGGGTCTATTGTCCGCATGATTGACTTTGGTCCTGGTGTAGAATCGCCGTTCCATCGGTCTCTGACTATTGACTACGGCATCGTCATCGAGGGAGTCTTTGAACTAACTCTCGACTCTGGAGAGATGCGTATCATGCGTCAGGGGGATGTCTGTGTCCAAAGGGCTACTGCGCATAAGTGGAAGAACATCACCGGGAATGAGACTATGCCAGGGCGTATGATGTGGATTTTGCTCGATGCTAAAGAGCTTACTGTAGGTGGAAACAATGTGGAAGGGTATCTTGGTAGTTTGGAGAAGGAGTATCAGGGTCGGGGCCACTATTGAGATAATCCTTAGGGATCCGTTAGGGAGATGAAGTGCATCTGCAAAGAAGTCAACAAACCAGACGTATAGCATCAGAGTTACGTTTTTTATTGGCCAAGTTTAGTATAAAAGCAAGTAGTTCTGGTAATCCAATTAGTGCTTTCATTCTGCTGGATTCTCTCCTTGCCACAAGTCCATCGGGCACATTGATGAGCAATCAATCTGTGATAGAGAAAGGATTCCACTTGAGTACAGGCTGTCCGCTAAGGGATTCTTGAGGGATGTGATCATTCTATCAGGAGGGTTGATGGAATTAATTGGTGGTTGAGGCTGTTGACATCTCAACGAGACATATCAAGCCAACACACTGAAAAATACCAACGAAGTTTAGCTTTCGGAGGGCAATAGGCACCAAAGTTTCGGCAGTTCTATAATCGCTTTTATCTCGCTCCGACGTTGTTCCGCCTTACTGTGATTGTTGCAGGCACCAGTTAGGAGTCGGTGCAATCGCCGATGTTTCTAATTGGAGCAGAGAAAAACCAAGATTCTGAGATCATTCTGCCATCATAAAGCCCACGCTCTCGCTCCTTCAATAGTGAAAGCACCACCGCCAAAGAAGCAATGCCTCCGCTCAGGCCCCTCCTCCCCTCTTCGGCTAGAGATAGAGAGCAACAGAGACCCTCGCCGCTGAAGGTAGCCCGCAAAAGACCGCCAACATCACTGGCATGCGAGAAGTGTAGACTGCGCAAGACAAGAGTGAGATTACAACCCACAGTTTGAGTGGTCTTGGACTGACGAGTTCTTTAGTGCGACGGCGCAAAGCCTGTGTGCCGCTCCTGCATGCGACTCAAGGTAGAATGCGTGTATCGCATGCCGACCGATGAGATCAGACAAGAGTATGAGGGCACCCGAGAGAGGGAATCAACGTACGCCGAACTCTTCGAACTCCTCAAGGTTATGAGCGATGAAGATGCTGTTGAGACACTCAGGCGATTAAGGTCCGGTATGGACGCCGCGTCTATTCTCAGCCACGTCAAGAACGGGCACCTTCTCATCCAGCTCTCGTTGTCGGCTGATACCACGCGCCGCTACGAGTTTCCGTACATATCTGTGATACCGAGTCACTTGGTGATCCCGGGTAATATGTATCTGGACTCTCTACTTTCCCATGCGACACTACCTGCATCAGCCTTGCGCGCAATCCGGGAGACGGAAAATCCTTCAGCGACTGCTGAGCAGATAGCTCAAGGGGAAACTGTCGACCATGACCCAGATACTTCCGACTATCACATTACCTACCTGGTGCCGTATCATGCTGCTCGGATGGTAGAGCCTATAGCCGACAAGATCAAAGCTAGGCCATGGACCAGAGTCATCTCTGACGATCAGCTACTAAGACGACTTATCTGTGCATACTTTTACTACCCCCATCCATGCGGGCCTTTCATACAGAAAGACCTTTTTCTCAAGGACATGGCAGCAGGCCGAACGAGGTTCTGCACCCCGCTGCTCGTCAACGCCATGTTATCACTCGCGATTGTACGCATTCCCCAGAACCATCATTAATCCAGAACTGACCTTTCTCAGCAAAGTGCCCTTGATGTACCAGATCGATCCAAGATGTGGCTTTTTGAATCGCTCTCATATCGCTTCATGGCCGAGGCAAGGCGGTTATGGGATATCGAGTCTTGCAAAGAAAGCTCTATACCGACCATCCAAGCGGCCATGATCATCAGCTATACCACTACCAATAACGGTATGGACCAGGTCGGAGCACTGTATCTGACACGAGCTCTTGAGATGAGCAAAAGTCTAGACTTATTCGGACCTGTAACGCACCCAGGTGATCCAGAGCTGGATAAGGCTCGGGTATTCACAGCATGGGTTTTGTACTCGTGGCAAGCATTGTTCAACTTCTCCTTCTTCCGTCCACCTCCTATCACGAAACCTCCAGCTCTATTGCGCCCAGACGCTAATCTTAGTCCGGAGTGGTATGGTGAAGTCTGGGTGCAATATCCTCATACTCCTACGCGCAATCGTCTGCACGTTGGCCACAAACTGCAAGCTGAGGTGCAATTGAGGCATATTATGAACGAGCTTGGTAGCTTGATGTTTGGTGACTCGTCGCGACCTCTTACTATTAATCAGATCGTCGGGATTAAGAAGAAGCTTGATAGTTGGAAAGACAGCCTTCCAGAGTGTCTCCAGCCCAAGAACCTCGTCTTTCCACTTCATCTATCCTTACAGTGAGTGCCAATCTGACAACAAGCAGAACATCCGTATCTCTAATAACATGCAGCGTTCAATACCAACAATTAGTCATGGGGTTCATGCAGATCGTCTTGAAATCCGAGCATAAGGACAGCCCCCAAATCCTGGCGGCATGTTCAGGAAAAGCACCTGAAACAGTCCTCAACGAAGCCAAGATAATGCTTGAGACGATCATGCGGCTCTACTACACGCGACACAACTTTGAGTTCTACGACCCATGGATTGCATTTGCCCTAACAGCTATCGGCAACGCAGTCGTAGCAGACTTGGCAGAAGGAAGCGACAACGATCCACAAATCACAGCTGGGTATCGCTCAACACTCATCCTCGCTGCGCAGGGCTTGAGCAAGCAGGCCCGGAATTATCATGTCAGTAGACTCTTGGCTATTCAGCTTCAGAAAGCGATGAAACCGGAGGATCTGCAGTTGGTGCAGACTCATACCGTAGCTTCGCATGTTGAGGATGATGAGCAGGCTCTTATCGCGGAGCATTCGGATAGTTTGTGGCCGATTCCGGGACTATCTGCTATGAATGAAGACCCAGAGAAGACTAGGTTGAAGAACCTGATTGCCGGTGTTCAAGATCTTGAACTACAATCTACATAGTCGAGGTTATCGGTCTAGCAGTTAGGGGAGGGAGACCTTGCAAGTAATCAGCTCAATCGCAACATGGCCATCACACAGAGTAGAAACAATATGGATGATTCTTAAAGGCTATTCCGTATTAACAATTGGAACTGCAAGATAAGAGCGAAAAGGTAAAGACGCTACCGTTGGCGCTATTGAATCCGTTAGTGGGCGACTCGGATCCAGACTCACGGAAAGCTGTCTCTATGGCGCTAGTGACTCAATTTGAGATTACGGAGCGGAAAGGATGTCGAATGAGGAGTAAATCTCGACAAGTTCCTGATATGCATGGTCGGCTTCAGAAAGTAGAAGCAGAAGATGGTCGACGAGGCCCCGCTATGAGGGGGATCGTGATGCTCTGGGCAGTTGGCATGGGGAGCGGATAAATGCCGAGCTCTGAAGTTCCCCAAGTTGTTTTAACGGGCGTATATCATCTAATTGATTGAAGCAACTGTTTCGATGATGAACTTGTAGCTGATCACAGTCTGTCTCTCGATTCGTGATTGACTTCTCACGATGTTGGTTCCCCTCACCGCACGATCACGATGTTGACATTGACGTCAAACTTCAGGGTCCACATCTAACACCAATCCAGGTACCAAAACACTAAACACCAATAGTTCAACTACCGGACCCAAAAGGCGCAGGCTGAACGTCTCAACATGGACAACGCCACAGTGCACTATCGAAAACCTTCGGCATCACCAATTCCGCAATAGGGGTCCAAACACCTACAGTACAAAACGAGATTCCCATGTGGCTTTTTGTAAACTGTTCCCTCTGAACCTTCAACCGCCCAACTCGGTCTATCAGTCATTCGTTCTTTACCCCGACGCTCACTATGCGCTCCTTCATCGCCATCGCGGCTCTAGCCATCTCTGGTGTCGTCGCTGGTCCTTGCAAGCCTCGAAATACTGAGACTTCTGCATCTGTAGGTTCAGAGACTTCATCTGCGGCTCTTGAAGCTACGACTCTTCCTGCGCCTCCAGTCTATTCTATTATTACCAACACCTGTACCGGCGGTGGTCTTACGAGTCTCGATCCGTTTGTCACTACCGGCGATGTCACCCTTAACACTAACGAGGGTTACAATCCTGGCGGTGGAAGCTCTGACAAGAGCTGCGCTTCGCTTAGTGCCCGGTCTTCTGGAACGCGCAAGCGTCAAACACTTGGGGATATTGCTGCACTGAAGCAGTTGCTCACTGGTCTGAACGTGCGAACTCAGTATACGGTTCAGTTCTTCTACCTCGTCTTCACACCTCCCCAGGCGACGACATCTTGTGTTCTCGAGGCATTCATCGGGTCGCAGAAGTTTTTCACCACTGGCATTTTCTCCAATGGTGCTAGCGTTAGCTACAACCAGGTCTTGGTCTCTACTTCTGCGCCGTCTAGCCAGGGCTTCTTGAACATCCAGACTACCTGCTCTGGTGGAGGCTCTGCTGTGGTGCTTGTTGATTCTATCTTTATCTCTAACCAGGTCACTCCAGAGAACATCAATGACTTTAGACTTGACTTCGGAGGAGGCGATATTCGTGAGCCTGTGAACAGCCCTGCTACTACCCGGGTTGCTCCTACTACTCAGCGTGGACCGGCTACACAGACTTTCCCTGGTACTCAAGGCCCTGCTACGCAGACTCTCCCCGCCACAGGGAACGGGCCCGCTACTCAATCTGAACCTGCTACACAAAACGACCCTTCTACCCAGTCTCTTCCAGCAACTCAAAACGGTCCTGCAACTCAGAATAGCCCTTCTACTGCCACCAATGTTCCCAATCAAGATCCTACAACCGCTCCTCAGAATCAAGGCACAGAGTCTACTCAAGGAACCATCATCCCCACCGAGACCGCTGTCAACGGCGCTACAACAGCTGGTGGCCAGTCTGGCGAGTCTACCTCCGCTCCTGTCAATCCCGGCTTCCAGACCAGCTCTTCTGCAAACGGCGGTGCCTCGACTGAGGCCAACTTTGCTTCCACCACCACTCGTCCTGACACCCAGCCTGCCACTCCTACTCCCGGTTCCCAAACCGTTACTGCGTTCGACCCTGATACCACCATCGGTCCCCTCAACAACGCCCAGCCGGCCCAAGACAACTGCGTCGGCACCAACCTCATCCCCAACGGTGATTTTGAGTCTGCATCAAGTGGATGGCAGATCGCTGGAAACGCTGGTATCACCTACAACGGCCAATTCGGTCCCCAAGCCCGTGCCAACAGCGGCAACCTCGCCATGTAAGTCCCCCCGTCCCCATCCTCCTTTACTAAACTAACAATCTCCAGGGCTCTCCACTGGCCTCAAAAAGACGGTGTCAAAGCCAGTTTCAAGCGCACCATCACAGGCCTCATGCCCGGCCAGACGTACTATCTCGGCTACGGCCACCACACAGGCAACGGCGCCCATCTTCCCTACTACGAGTGTGACATCCTCGTCAAGTTCGACGGTGTCAACTTTGATGACTTTGATCCTTTCTACGACCCTAATGCTTGGTGGCAGTACCGCAACCGCATGAACTTTGTTACGCCTACCCATTCTACTGTTGAGCTGTCGTTTGTTCTTACCTGCAAGAATAACCCTGCTGCTTTTACTCTTCTCATGGATGATGTTTTCCTTTCTGCTTGTGAGACATAGATGGTGTTTTAGAGGGTAGGCTTGCTTATAGAGTAGATTTAATAGAGCTTTCAATATCCTCGCTCCGGGCCCTACAATTTTAACGTCTTTAATACTTAATGTATTGAGGACTGTCTATCCCTTCCTTTGCTTCCATTCAACTTCTACGCCAAGACTTTCGTAGTGTTCTGCCAACGCAGCAATGTCTTCTGTTTCAATCGTAATTGCGACGAGTTTGACTTTGTGAGCCTGGATCAGTTTCCATCCCGCCTTTCCTTTGCCATGAATCCTTTCAAGATCACGGCTGAGCGTTTCAAGCTTGAAGTGCTTTGGCTCCCCGACAACCTGCACAATTCCCGGCTCTTCAGGTGCAGACATTGTGACAATTGAGTGTAAAGGCTTGAATAGATGGGGCTGTAAAGGTATTCGTGGCGGTACAAAGAGAGGTTTATGTATCCCCCAGCCCACGCAGTCGGCTCAATAGCAGTGCATAGCTGTATTTGAGTAGCAATTGAGCAGAATGTTCAGGAGCAATGAATGGGTGTCAATTCCCAACAGTCTTTGACCCATGAATCAGGCATTATACCTAATTCGCCTCTGGAGCTCGCCCCTCAGTGATAAAGTCTAGCATTTTGAGTATGAACTCAGGCGACGTGCGCGTCAGTTCCAGATCTCCAAGCATTTCTCTCAAACCGACCAAGTCAATGGTTTCCGATGTAAACATGACTGAATCGCCAGCCATGCGCCATTCTACCTTGCCCTCTCCGTAAAATATTTCCAAAGCAACATCGAGGTATTCAAGGTTGAGAATCTCATCCTTCGGGAGGAAATATGCGTATCCGATGCAAGTAGTCATAGTGATGAGGGTTGGCCTTGTAGGTAAGTAAGTCTTGGGTTGTTTTTTGTTGCTCTTGTGCGACATGAGGAGGTTGGGTTGCGAGGGGGTTATTTTATTCTTATTCGCATTGCTTGACGCGTTGTGAATGACTCCATTTGAGCTTCGGCCTCTGAATGTGAGAAATTGCGTGAGCTGAACAGCTGTTTGTCGCGA
This sequence comes from Fusarium mundagurra, assembly GCA_013396205.1. Taxonomy (NCBI): domain Eukaryota; kingdom Fungi; phylum Ascomycota; class Sordariomycetes; order Hypocreales; family Nectriaceae; genus Fusarium; species Fusarium mundagurra. Next base: position 51,413 of record JAAOAN010000190.1, read on the forward strand.
CATGATCGAGAATTCCGTTATCCGCCGCGAGGTCGTGTTGCGCGTCACGTCTCATGTAGTCATCGATGTTGTGACGGCATTTGTCGCTTGTCAATGCTTCTCTCTGCTGTGATTGAAGAGTCAATCATTGCTACGCCAGGAGAGTCAAGAAATCTTAGGACATCTATCCCGAATGTCAAAAAGACTGAAGTAAATTTAGCGTTATCTTAAGAGATCTTAAGGTAGACATCTTTGATCTCTTGCCTACAGGTCAGATGCTTCCTTGCTCTGAGGCACGTAGCAGAGAGATGATCACCAGTGAGAGAGTCGTCTGGCATCAATAGCGGCGTCAATAAAAGGTTTCATTAACGGTGGGAAATAAACTCTATTATCGTCTATTTTATCATGCTAGACGTTTGTCGTAAACTCTTTTTCCATTATCCTTTTTAAACATCTTACAAGCGAGACTTGGTGTCCTCCTCACGACCCTTCAGGTTGGGATGAGGCGCGCGAACAGGTCGAGTGACAGCGTAGAAAGCAAAGCCCTGGGATTGGGTAGAGAACTGCCTATGTGTCAATCTTGCGTCTGTCAATGAAGACGAATGAGTACTGACCTTGACCTTGGAGCCAACGTGGAAGAAAGCAAAGTCGCCGGGAACAAGGTGATGCGTGATGCCAGTAGCCTCATCCTGCAAACCGTTAGTTTCAACTCGCGAAAGGTTCTACAGGGAACATACCAAGACATCAATCTGACCACTCAAGACATACTTGCTCTCCTCAAAGTCATAGTGCGCAGGACGAGCAGGACCGGCCTCAATCTTGTAGAAGCCGGAAGTGATGTGAGCGGGGGCATCGGTCTTTGTGCGGATGGTATGGAAATCAGCGACAGTGGCATTCTCGCCCTGGGGCAAAGGGATGAACTCGTGGCCGGCGCCCTTGATGACGGTGAGAGGAACGAGTTTAGACATTTTTGGCGGTTTATGGGGTATGAAGAGAGTATAAAGCTAGAAGGGGGAGATACGGAAAGATAAGGACGGGCTTTTTATACCTTGAGAGTTCAACGTGTAAGACCCTTCGGTAACTGCCCCGATGCTGGGGATGATTTGTGGGGAACGGATGGGCTCCCGGTCTCCACTTCGGCGCGGAGGTGAACTCAATGTTGACTTGAAGCTGTCGTTGTTCTTCCATGGCTGATAAGATAACTCAGATAAATTGTTGAGACATAATCTTTGCAAGATAGAGCTCTTCGATATCTCTATGTGGAAATGTTTCTTAACTATTCTCTCCATTTTCCTTTGCTGGCATCAAATGCCGACCGAATTTAACTCTCCGGGTTCTGGGGTTAGCGTAGCCGCCCGGACAAGACTCGGCATGTCTCCTCCACGTGATCGGAAAACTGTCATTGTTGCCGAGAGGAACTGAGCCTATCAGTCACATCAAGATAAGTATATCTTACGAATAAATTGCCCACCATCTGCCAGAAACCGATACTATCTACTCGAGTGTACCATGCTATACCCTTGCTGGGGGAGGCCAGAACCTTCAGATCTTTACCTTAGGCTTGAGGAACTCTTTACTAAGTTTATTTTAGCCCGAGGCCTCGGCTTTGTATATATAGTCATTTGGGTCCGAAGATTGTGAGCGCAATGATGTCGCCACTACGTTCTTTCCTTAGGTACAGCCTATGGCGTCGGCGTGCCTTTGATGGTTGTCATCAGCGGTCCATCATTGAGCAAACTGTCAATCAGGCAGGCCAAGCAAGACCTGTGCATATTCATGTTCTGAGATTGGAGTCTGCCTTGTAACTTGGCATTTGTAACCGATTCAGAAATGCATCCTTGTAATTGGTAGCTCTTGACGGCATTGCGTTCAATGGCGAAAATCTCCCTTTGCTATTGGGTCATGGCGCTGAGGCTGGCAGGCTTGAGGCTCAGCTGGAACGCCACCAAAATCCGTATCTGGAGATGCCAAGTCATAGCTGACTTTACAAGTTCTCCCTTTTTTTGTCTTTTGTGACCCTTGTCATTTATATCGTGTGTTGTTTTATGCTTCTACTGCTCTTTTGTGAATCCGACATGCAGCCCGATTGAGCCTCTATGGACGCCATGACGAAGCTCTCTGGCTGGAGAAAGACAGCCCTTTACCTCACCATTCTCGCTTCAATCCTCACAATCTTCCTAGTTACCGCTCTTATAATATCCCTTCATGTAGTCAATGGCGGCGGTGCATCTATCTTTGGAGAGACAGCAATTCTGAGCGGTTCATGCGATAAAATCTCCCGTGCAAATCTCTGGATCCATCTCGCCATCAACATCATCGGAACAGGCGTCCTCGGCTCCTCCAATTTTTTCATGCAAGTCCTCGTCGCTCCAACAAGGCAAGATGTCGATCGCGCCCATGCTTCAAAGCGCTGGGTAGAAATTGGTGTTCACTCTATTCACAACTTTCGCTTCATTTCGAAGCGTCGGATTTTCCTCTGGGCGCTCTTCTCACTTACTAGTATTCCTCTGCATTTGGTCTTCAACGGTTCTGTTCTGGAGTCCAAGGCTACGAATGGATTTGTGGCCATCATGGTCTCGGAGACTTTTCTCGATGATGCAAGATTTACCCTTCCGTCTGTGACGACAACGTCCAACTACACATATCTTGTGGACGGCGAGAGCACCCCCAATAGAACTATCAGGAGTATCAAGACTTCCCTAGATGAAGAGTCCTGGGAACGCGTAGAATTCCAAGACTGCATGCAACGCTATAATGATCTGGAAGTTCTTATGCTAAATCACCGGCATGTCGTTATGGTCATGAGCAATCAGAATAACACTCCCAGCTCTCAGTGGACTCGAGCCAATGTCGTTAAAGAAAATAATGGCTGGTACGATTTCGATGCACAAAACTCCCTCTGGTTCGCAGGCCAATATCAACGGTTGAGAGACTCACGCGGGCTCATAACAAATTCTACGAATAATAATACGGTACCTGGTTACTATATGCAGCTCGATCCAGACACTGGAGTCATTCACATGAACGAAACAAAGTACAAGCCCGCGTTCCAAGCAATGAAGGTTGACTACTGTCTTTCTGAAAGGTTCAATGCTCCCTGTCGACTGAGCATTGCAAATCCTCTTCTTCTTATTGTCTGCATCATGTGCATCACTAAGTGCTTGTTATGCGCTTATACCCTGAAGGTCAGGTCTTGGAGTACTCAAGACCCTCTCATGACTGTCGGGGATGCAATTTCTTCTTTCATCGCCAAGCCAGATACTTGCACAAAGGGGATGTGCACTCTCAATGCTGAGGACCTGCATATGAAACTTGATCCAGACAGGGCACTCGGCAGTTCAAGAGCATGGAAGAAGAAGCAGGTGGTGGCTGGCAATGCAGTAAATCCGGGTGTTTGGATACTTTCTTACATGCTTATCGGAAGTCTGTTAGTTCTTAGTGGACTCCTCCTTGCACCTGCGCTGCAGACTCAGTCTTTGTAAGTCATCACTAACTCTCACGTCAAAAGGCTAACACGTCGATTTATAGGCGAGAGTCGCGATTCGCACATCACCAGAAAAACGCTGACGTCAATGATTCTGGACTGCAGTCAGCATCACTGCTTAGCCTTACCATGATATCGAATACACCGCAGGTCCTATTACCTCTATGCTACATGACGTTGAATGGGCTGATAACTCGAATGCTTGCCGAGTTGGAATGGGCTAGCTATGGGATTAACTTCAAGTCTTTGAGGGTGACGAACCCTAGGGGTTGTCAACGGTCAACATATCGACTGCAACTCCCTTACCGCTGGTCCATTCCACTTCTTGCAATTAGTAGTATACTGCATTGGGTTTATTCCAATTGCTTTTATTTGAGTAACTACGAATGTAAGCGAATTCGTTCCATGTCGGGAAACGACAATAAGCTCTTGAAGTAATCTACTAACAGCTCTCATTAGTCTATGACCCCATGATACCTTATGAAATCGCGGAAATTGATCGCGGTCTTCAATTCTCATCCGTGGCTATTTTGATCGGTTTCTCGATATCACTGGTGATAGCACTCAGTCCGATGATCCTGGCAAAGCGCAGTTTACCAGGTCAGATGGTTCTAGGAGGAAGCAACTCCAAGGTCATTTCGGCTGCTTGCCACTGCATCCCCATCAGTTCGAGCCACGCAACTGGAAAGGCTGGCGCGGTCACTGCTCCTCTATTGGAGACATCGGAAAGCATAGGGGGCCCATTGGATCTGATGGCGACAATGAAATTGAAATGGGGAGAAGTATCGACAACAAACGCAGATAGTGAGATTGGCCATCTCGCGTTTGGAGTTGAGGAGCAAAGAGTCACAGAACCGATCGAGGGGAAACACTACAGTGGAAGAGGTTCTAATTATTGATTCATTCCCTTAAGCAATGCTTAGATATTAAGCCTGGTATGCGTAGCAACAGGCTTCGCCCGCATCATCAACGGAGTCTTGATCCACAGCGCAAAAGACTTCTGATCCGCCCAATTCCGACTCTCCTCACACAACTCAAGATCATACTTAAACAGCAACGTCGCCAAAATGAGTCTCATCTCATGCATAGCCATGTTCTGCCCCAAACAATTCCGGGGTCCAAATCCGAAGGGTTGGTGAGCCTCCCACATATCTCCAGCATACTTTGAGTCCGTCTTGAGCCATCTCTCTGGAACAAAAGATTCGGCATCCTTGAAGTTTGACTCAGAGTGGTATGTGGAGTAATGATGGATTGATACGCGTGTCTCGGGTGGGATATACTTGCCCAGGATTTGCTGGCCGCCTGGTTGGACGACTCGGGGGCTTCCGATGGGAACTGGAGGGTAGACGCGTAGAGCTTCCTTTAGACAGGCATTCATGTACTTTAGTTCGGCAAGGCGCTCGAAAGTAAGGTCTTCGGTATTCGTGAACTTGCCGCGAATCTCTTCGAGTAGTGTCTTCATCTTCTCGGGGTATGTAAGCAGGTTATAAAGGCAACCGCTCAATAGTGTTGCTAGAATTTGATCATGTCAGCCATCTCCATGTGCGTCTATCAGAATTCCACTTCCAACACATACCCGTTGTTTCAGATCCAGCAAGCATAAACAGTTCCGCATTAGAGTGCATTTCCTGAAGGGTAAGTCCCTTGCCATCCTTTGCCGACATGACCAAGTTCCAAACATCAGGCTGATCAGAACCATTCTCCAAGCGATGATTCACACGATCTTCTGAGTGTTTGCAATGCGTGACGCGCTGTTGTGTAACTGACTTTGGCTCAAAACGAGTGAATATGGCGTTGAGAATTGGGTAGTAGTTGATCATAGACGCAATAGGCAGCATTTTGAGAGATTCGAAGATGGACCTCACCCAAGGGCTGTATTCGTTCTGTGCTAGAAGATTGAGAGGATGTCCGAAGCAGAGCTCGGCCATCACGTCAAAGGTTGTAAAGTTGAGCAATTGCGTCATCTCAACTGGTTTGGCACCGTCATGTCCAACTTCGGATATTTTATACATGAGAAGGTCTGAGTACTTCTTGAACAGAGGTTCTTGCTGTTTCAAAGCGCGCTCTGAGAAGGCCGGTGAAAATAGGCGTCGCACGCGAGCATGGTTCTCAGTATTAGTGGTAAGCATGCTAGGAACGCCTAGCAAGAATCACTGTATAAGCATAGCTCTCTTCATGGAGGGTTACATATTCAATTCTCACCGTTCACAGGCTGCACAGAGAACTCCTGCGCCTTCTCCGTAACTTTAGGTCCATGGATATCATTCCAAGCCTCGCCAGCCGTATAGCTCACATCCGTCGGGCCAAAGCGAACAACCGGTCCATACCGATCGTGCAGACCCTTCATCCACTTGACATCCTCGCCCTTGAGCGAAGCCAACCAGTAAGGAATGCGGGTGATCCCGCAGATCTTTGGGCCGGGGATGTTCGCTAGCGGATGCAGCGTGACATAATAAATTGCGTTGCCGACAAGATACAAGCCCAGAATGGCTATGGATGCGAGAATAGGTCCCATCGTGAACGCGACAATATAGGCATTTGTAGCGAGAGGAAAAAGCAAATGCCCAGGAGGAGTAGAGAGAGGTGATGGAAGAAGGAATCTTGGGTCAGGGCGGTGACTGGCGGCTACTGGCTTGTCGGAAAACTGACAGGTAACCAACATGATTGAGTCCCTAGGGGTCGTTTCTGCATTATCCCTGGTCGTAAAAATGCTCCTTTGCGGCGTTGCGCTGCAGGTGGGCACTCAAGCCAGGGCCTGCGCAAAATAAAACACGAAGGATTTTTCATCAAATTTGTCATGCATTACAGAGTAGAACCTATCGTGTCGTACAAAACAGCAGCCTTTCTGTGCCATTTTCTTTGACGTCACATCAGTCTACATACATGAACTCCTACTCTCCCAGCTCGTGCATTCTTACAGAAGTGTCTGAGACGGGAACAGAGGTAATTGCTCACAAGTGTTTATTCGCTTACGAGTCTCGTCCCTGGATTCTCATATCATGTTCTTTCTTGGCTCTTGCAGTAGCTCAAACTCTATTTCCAATTTACGCTGCTGTTATTGGATATGAAGTCTTAGCGCAACGTTCAGGGCCAGGGGAATAGTTTCCCCGGAGCAGGGGACCAACGGTCCCCAGTTGTCGTCTCTTCCCTCTTACCACCAGAAGTGGATGACGACGTGTTGTTCAGATCAGACATTTCTTGTCTGAGAGACCTGATGCGGGTTTTTTGCTTGGAAGCAAAAAGAAAACACGGGAATTGCGAAGTTGTATCATGGTCTCGCATTCTGACTGACGGATGATGAATTGCGTGACATGGATGCGCAACATCCAGATGACCCGCATTCTCGTATAATTTTAGGACAAAGAAGAACGGCATTGTTACCCGGCTTCTCCAAGGTAGCTTTGTAATACCAAGAACTTGCTTCTTCGCCCCTCCCATCCCATATATCACTCCAATTAGATCCCCGCGCACACGAAACAAAAGCGACATGAGTGTCTTGGCCCTACCAGACCCCTAACAGCTGAAAACAGATCATGACTAGCGAGGTAAAACGTCCCGTGTGCATGATCCAGAAAGTAACCCAGACATGGGGGAGCCCTGAGGGAGTAAGAAATCTTCTAGGATGCCAAAATTAAACTGGTCTAAAGTGCTAGTAATTTTGGAGGAAGTTTGACTAAGTCTTTTCATCGCTTAGATTTTCCGCCCTAAGTTTTCTTACCTCGCTTCGGGGGTCCACGACCAACAACCATGAAGGAATCGACACCTTGCGTGGCAACAAGCCGCTGCCGGGGTTAGACCAGATCCATCATGCACGGCAATAAAGAGATCCCGCCCCTTTCAAACAAACGGCGTGGGCTAGATTCAATTCTCGCATCTCGTAATTTGACGACTTCAAGATGGCGGCTTCCATGACAGGAGAGCAAATCCAAGCTCTCGCTGATGCCCTCGAACCTCTAACACCAAAAAATCTTGGACCAGCTGTTCAAGGCTTCGCAATTGCCTTCGGAGTTATAAGCGTTGTCGTCGTGTGTCTAAGAATCTATGTGCGCGCGGGTTTATCTGGAGTATCACCACGCCTCCTCGGGTTCGAAGATTACCTAGCTGTTGTTGCGACAGTGAGTCACCCTCTTCTTCTGATGTAACTAATAGATTGACTGACTTTATCAAAGATACTTCTAATACCGGCCGTCGTCTTCGCTGTCCTTGCAGCGCGCTATGGAGTCGGTTCTCGTGATGCGAATATTCCGAACCAGATGTACCTTATTCGCGCCGTGGAGTACCAAACATACTGGGAGCTTTTATACTTTACTTCATCGACTATTATCAAGTGCGCAATCGGCTTTACATGCATACGCCTCGATCGTCGGAAGCGAGTTGTTATTCCTATATGCGTCAACATGTCGATCATGGTAATCGTTACCGTCCTCGCCTTGGCATTTGTGTTTGCCAATTGCAAGCCTTTTAATGCGACATGGAATCCAGCTTTGTGAGTTTGCAATCCCTTGGTAAGGACTAGTACATGGATTAGCTAACGAGATGTCAGAGGAACGTGTCAGAAGGTTATCAGCTTGCAGACCGTGAGCTATATCGTTTCGGCAATCCAGATGGCAACTGATTGGGCGTGTGCAATCATTCCGTTCTTTATCGTAGCAGGACTACAAATGTCTCGGCGAAGAAAGATATCCGTCATCGCTATTCTCGGTCTCGGTGTGTCGGCGAGTATTGCAACCTGTATTAGAATGCCATACCTAAAGTACTACGATACGGTGAAATATCCGAATGAGATCGCATGTATGTTTGACCACCTTGAGCCCTTCTCTGATCTATAGGTGCACTCCCTAACTTCGCTATCTAGATCATCTCGGCGTCGTCAGTATCACATCGAACGTCGAATGCTGTCTCGGCATCATCGCATGTTCACTACCCCCACTGCGAAAGCTATTCAACTTCTACTACGGCTCCTCCAACGAGGCCAACTACCAGTACACAGGCGAAGTAAGTCACAATTCCTTTGTATCTGCATATATCTACTAACTATCGCAGAGCGAGAACATCCTTCAGAATTCCGGTCAGGGCATCAGGCTGGATTCAATCAATGGTCGAAAAGGGACATTTCACGCCTCCGCCCAACGTGTTCCGTCGCGAGCTCGAGAGCAGGAGACAGACGATGATAATTCGAGCAGCAAGGGAATCATACGGAAGACGGAGGTCAGAGTCAGCTCATCGAGGTTCAACTCATAGCCTGATGTTATCTGGCGCGAGGTCTCATGTGAGAAAGCATGCTGGCCAGATCTAACGCTATCCGAGACCGCCAACTCGGAATTATAGAACTCATAGAAACATATAAATAGAATAAAGGCGAAAATAGAAATCATGTGTCACCAAATGTTGTTCTGGACCGAGTGCGTATTTGAAATGGATGCCCATCCCTCAGGGAGCAAGAAAACGTCAGATCTTGATGTTAAACCAAACTTAGCAAAAAGTATCATAGACATTAAACCAAGTTAACTAAGTCTTTCTGTCATTGAGTATCAAGGTTCGGAGTTTTCTTTCCTCCCCTAGCCGTCGCACTAGACTTGATATGATTGGTTGAGTTACCGTCTTAACATACTCACACTTTACACATCCTGACATCTGTTAGTGTCGTATCTTTATCTAACACTCCCCCCAACTCACTCAAATCTTGTTCAGCGATCTCCCATGAATTCTGGCAATTACCAAGCCGGATAATCATTGCATCACACTAATTATGCTTAGTTTTCCCTGGAATACCAATCAAGCATGTTTATTCAAGGAAGTGAATCCCATGGCCGCCATTTCTGGTGATGCTGACGCGGGGTTAAGGATAAGCTTACTGTGCTGACACTGCTGACATCTTTCTCAATGACTATATAAGAACCTGAAAAGATCAATCATTGCAATCATGCCAACTCTGTAAAATGCTTGTCGCATTATCGTAACATCATCAAAATGGCAATCACTGATAAAATCCACCCGATCTACAGCCTCTGGTTCCTCTGGGTCGACCCCATCCTAACTCTCATGGGGATGTACGTCAACTTTATCGACCACGATCTCGCCATGCAGGCCTTCTTCATAAATTACCCACCAACCGACCACTTCCGCTGTTTCATCTACCAGATCGGCGGCATGGGCACGTCATACCTAATCATCCTCGTCGTACTCCTCCGCTACACGCACGACATTTTCATCTGGAAGACAGTGCAGGCGGCTATCTTACCAGCTGACTTTACCATGCTCACGGCTGTATACATCGGCATGCGCATCTCGGGCAACTTAGCACTTGCGGATTGGCGCTGGGAGGATTGGTTCAGTATTGTAGTCACGGGTATTTGTACAGTTCTCAGAATCACGTTTGTGATGGGCGTTGGGGTCAAGGATACGAGGGGCAGAGCCAAGGGGGCTTAGTTCAGCCAAGAAAAAGGCACAGCACAGCGGGTAGGGCTGAGGGAGATGAGATTTTGGTGGCGGACGGGATGATGAGAATGGCTAAATTCGTGTTCGTGGGTTGGGTTAGCAAGCGGGAGTTTGAGGCTCTGCTTGCGCCGCAGACTCACGATGACCTCAAGATGCCAGTTCCTGGATCGGAAGAGTTTTCCAGTGTCATACAGAAACACGCGGAACCCCACTATTGACTGATTTTTTTTCTCTCTACTGCCGTTTCATTCTTCCGCCGTGGAACAAGAAATCACTGCTGTTTTTCTGGTTTGATTACAAGTGGAGACTCGTTAATTCCCAAAGCGGTATAAATCCCAACTCTTCGCTGCCCAAGCAGGTATTTTCATGCGGATCCGCAGAGCTCATGACTCAATTTCTCTCATACAAAAAGTAATCACCACTTTGAGTTCCTGTTAAACGTCTGCCTGATAATCCCTGCAATTATAAAAATTGGGTATGTAATTGGGGTTGATTGCATTCTTCTGTGGAGGAATTCGGCCCTTTACCCAGAATCGCGGGGGTCATAGCGCCCCCGTGATATCCTCGTTCTACCCAGAATCGCGTTGTCTACCACGCGAACAAGTTATACACCAGGTCCCGTTTCTTTCCGTCGTGTTGGAGATGGTGGGGTTTTTGGAGTCATCTGGTTGAGGCAACGGGCCGACAAGTCGAAACGAGCAGAGTTGGTTATCCAAGGTTCTCTGTTCTTACCCTGGACATTGGAGACAGAGCGTGGTGAGTACATACTGTACGTCTCCGCATGTAGGTTCGCCATGGGGAAGTGTTAAGGTTGATTTGTGGGTTTGTGGTGCAATTGGACGGGGCACGTTGGGCGCGGTATTTTACACGACTGCTGTTGCAATGATGCCGATTCTCCGGTAGCAAATCATAACATCTCACGGCAAAGAGGTCTAGATCAATGGAATAAAAGTTTAATTAACATTAGTTGTGTTACATTGTGATGATTCGTAAGCTGTCAATTGAAGCCAAACATGAGATCCGTTGGTCAGGCCTAGGGTAGCTTTCTCACAGTGAGGCATCGTCATGTTACTACTACTGATTGACAGCCAAGAGATGCGGCTGAATCATGGCGAGATCGCAAAAACGCTCTAGTGCTCGCTTCAGCGGCCGCTTTCATTCAATCAGTCTAGTCTACCACGAGATCCCATCTTGGCATGGGAATAGCAAAGCCTCTGACTTGGCATCGCCTTATGCCTTACATTTCCATCTATATGCATCTCGTAACACTTTGGCAGAAAGGTCATGGTCATGCCACGCTAGGAGTATTTGTTCCAGCCTCTTCACGCTACCATGCCATCGTTGGCCCTCCATTGCGAAATGGCTCAGAGAAACAGGGCGACCGTCAACCCGCTCCCGTGACGTAAAAGGCTTGCCGTAGAACATTTCTAGAAAAGGAACATCATTCATCCGCGGTTAGTCTCACGTCGATCCCTCCCGGGAGTTGCACCAGTCGACATGCCAATGTGACCGCCCACGCGACTCATTGGTCTACCCACCGGACCGACACAATTCAATGCGACCCTTTAAAGGCATCTCGGCAATGATGGATGGTTCGATGAGCCTGTAGCAGAAGAGGATCGTCCGAGTAAGTATCATGTCACTGGTAATAATCGCGCGGTGATCCCGCTCTAAATGTTTCCGATCCTACGTCGCCTGCGTTATCGATACCAGGAGACGCGTTATGGTGAACTGGATCCACCTCATATAATCCATCGGCTCAGACGGCATCTTCTGATGGAGAACCAGCGGCGAATTGTTCGGTGCTACCGACTTGTCCTTGGGCCACGCTCCGCATATTCCCCATAACTTTGTGCCGTTGCATTTTGCGGTGCCCCATGGCGAAACAGACTACTCACATAAAGTCTCTCCAGACTTTGCGGAATTGTGGATTGCATATAAAAACCTGGGGTTCACCGCGATAAGCAAAATTCCTTCTTTCCCAGGTGTCACTGACAACCCTTCCCCTCTTCACTACTCATTATACACAATTGTTATCTTTTCACCATGGGCAAGAGTCGACAGAACTCGACCACCACGGTCGACCGTGAGAAGGATGAGATCCAGAAAGCCATGGGCCACGAAAAAGCAGAGTTCGAAGCCCTCGAAGTAGCTCGTCATGGCGGTCGTGAGATCGACGAGCTCATCGACGACATGGAGCGCCAGCTCGATGAGTCCGGCGGTCTGAAGAAGGGCTTCTTCCAGGTCCAGTTCGCTAACCCCAAGCACTTCACCTGGCTCCTGGTAGCCTTCGCATCCATGGGTGGTCTGCTCTCCGGTCTTGACCAGTCTCTCATCAGCGGCGCGAATTTGTTCCTGCCTGATGATCTTGGTCTCACTGATCATGAGAACAGTCTTGTCAACTCTGGTATGCCGCTTGGTGCTGTTGGTGGTGCGCTGCTTTTGTCGCCTGCGAACGAGTACTTTGGTCGAAAGGGCGCTATTATCATTTCTATTATTCTTTACACTATTGGTGCTGCTTTGGAAGCTGGTTCAATCAACTTTGGTAAGTCGTCCGCCTTTGCGCCATCATCATCACCGTGCTGACTATTTAGGTATGATTGTCTCATCGCGTGTCATTCTCGGTCTCGGAGTCGGTCTCGAAGGCGGTACAGTCCCCGTTTACGTCGCTGAGACCGTCGAGCGTCGAATTCGTGGTAACCTCGTCTCTCTGTACCAATTCAATATCGCCCTCGGTGAAGTCCTCGGCTACGCTGTCGGCGCCATCTTCCTCAACGTCCCCGGCAACTGGCGCTACATTCTCGGTTCATCTCTCCTCTTCTCGACCATCATGTTCTTCGGCATGCTCTTCCTCCCCGAATCTCCCCGTTTCCTCATCCACCAGAAGCGCCATCTCGATGCATATAAGGTCTGGAAGCGCATTCGTGGCATTGAGGACCGCGAGTCTCGTGAGGAGTTCTACGTCATGAGTGCCTCTGTCATTTCGGAGGAGAATGCTGTCGCTGAGGGTGCCAAGAACCATCGCTTCCCTTGGATGGACTTCTTTACTGAGCCCCGTGCTCGTCGCGCTCTTGTCTACGCCAACATCATGATTCTTCTTGGTCAGCTTACTGGTGTCAATGCTATCATGTACTACATGTCCGTTCTCATGAACCAGATTGGCTTCGACAAGAAGGAATCCAACTACATGTCTCTTGTTGGTGGTGGATCTCTTCTCCTCGGTACTATTCCCGCCATCTTCCTCATGGAGAGGTTCGGTCGACGCTTCTGGGCCATCACTATGTTGCCTGGATTCTTCATTGGACTGGTCCTGATTGGTGTCAGTTATCAGTTCGACGTCGAGACCCAGCTGCAGACTGTCGAGGGTCTTTACCTCTCCGGCCTCATCATTTACATGGGCTTCTTCGGGTCCTACGCTTGTCTGACCTGGGTTGTTCCCTCTGAGGTCTACCCCACCTACCTTCGAAGTTACGGAATGACTACATCTGATGCTCTTCTCTTCCTCGCCTCTTTCGTCGTCACCTACAACTTCACTGCCATGCAGAATGCCATGGGCAAGACTGGTCTTGCCCTGGGCTTCTACGGTGGTATTGCGTTCATTGGTGAGATCTACCAGATCTTCTTCATGCCCGAGACCAAGAACAAGACTCTGGAAGAGATTGATGTTGTTTTCTCTCGACCTACCATAGATATTGTTAGGGAGAACTGGGCTGGTGTTAAGGAGACTACTCACCTCCTCCTCACTGGACATTGGCACAAGGTCTTTGTTGAGCAGGCCATGACTGATCCCAAGGATCAGGTCCAAGTCTCCCATGCTTAGATGAATACTATGATATTGGTGGTGGATTGGGTTGATTATTTAACGTTGATGATACCAAGAGTAAATAGTTACTATTAATGACAAAACTCAATGCTCAAATTTGTTATTGTGTCTAGGTGAAAAGTTTCTAGCCATGAGACGATTGTTTAACATCATGCCACGCAATCGAATTTGTCATGACTATTCTAAACTTATACGTATTATAACATTATTAAAATAATTCTGGCTCTAAATTAAGTTAGGTGATAGAGATCACCCTTTTGGCCTGCGTCCTAGCATCCCCTCCTCCGATTCCATTACCACTGCAGAAATTATTTTAGCTTTGCTCTCCATCATACCTATTAACACCGCGATTCTGTAGTTGCGCCTGGAACAGACTCTGTGGTTCAACTCGCTGCCCCGTCTCCAGCCAGGTAGCATTGCCCTTTGGCCTGTTACCATTTTTACCGCACCCAATGCACCAATTGATACCAGTAGGTGGAGACTCAAACTCACAATATCCATCTATATTCCAGCCAACACCGCCATTGATGGACCAACCTTGTCCTGAACCTTTGATGTTGCGGTTCACGAAATACGTGGCTACTGAAGTATCTTCTACCAACAAGCCCTGGGCCCATCTCTGATGAGGATATATAGTCTGAGAATTAGACTGGGTCTTGTGACGAAGAATAGCATTAGGGCCAGGTGTCAATGAACCAGTGGCAACGGAAAAGCATCGCGCAGACGAGATACCAACCTGCTCACAGTCTTGAATGAGAACTTGTGAACCTTGGATCAAGATGTCAAAGGGGAGAGCACTACCCGAGATATCCTTATCTCGGTTCATGGTGGTGTTCTGGATACTGATGCGAGAAGCGTCTTGGTCAATCTGGAAGAACTTGTTGAAGCCTTTGAGAGTGAGACCACTAGCCCAGCTATCAACTGTCCAAGACGGGAAGTGAACGGCAGCAGAGTTGCACACCTTATCACTGAGAGGGGCCCCAGAGCAAGTGTCAGGTACCTCAATGGAGAGGTCACGAATACCCATCTCACTATTGGTTTCAGGAGGGGTATAGACAATGAGCTCTGGTTGTAGATAATCCGGGTCAATATTGTCAGTCAAGGGTATCTTGAGAGTGATGTTGTTGCCATAGACACCGCTGATCTGATTTGGCGTCATAAATCTTTTATTCTCCTACATAGAGTCAGTAAGTACACAGTTACAAGGAAAGACCACTACATACCGGTATCCATGTTTGAGATGCATCGTCTCGGACCAGGTTATCCATGCCGTTGGCCTTGATCCAGGACTCTGTGGCTATTCTAGCGACATAGACTAGTTGGTCCACCGCAAAACCACTGCTGTCAATGACCTCAAGTGAAGACGAACCGATGGGAACGTAGTCATTGGTGATGTTTGACCTGAACCCATACTTGGGCTTGGCAGTATTGCCAGAACCGAGCGTGAAAACAGGTACAGATGGCTTCTCGCTCAGTGACAGAACAGTCTTACCACCAGCAGACCCGGTGACGACAACGTTGCTAGAGAGGTTCAGGCCCGCAGTCATAGACCATTTACCAGCAGGCAGAATGACAGAACCACCGCCCGAAGAAGCAATACTATCAATAGCAGCCTGTATGGCGGGCCTCACATCAAAGCTATTATTAAAAGACACAGTGATGTTGGGGGCGGTGATGTAGGGTAGTATGATAGCAGAGTTATGATACCCAGCAAAGCTAAAGTCAGGGATCACATCCCCACGAGAACTCATGACTTTTGACCAATCAAAACCTTGATGCTTTTTCTTAGCCAGCGTGAAGTAGGTAGCACACGTGACGGTGACAGTGACGATGATGAAAATGGAAACGACAGAGATAATGGTCCAGCGGGAGAAACACTGTCGAGGAAGAGGCATTGGGGAAATTCCAAAAAGGGTAATAATCCAGGTGGTGGAGTAGCAGCGCTGCTGCTTATGTCGGAGCGAGGGGTTATATAAACCGTCAAAAGGCACGGGACAGCATTCGGCACAACGTGGCTGGAATGAAGAGTGACATCTAGAGGCTAACTCTAACAGCCAAGCATAATCGTCATCGCTGGTTGGTTAGGTTACCCATGAAAAACGTATATCGTAAATTGCATCCGAGCTAGTAGTGTTATTTGCAGTTGAGACTTGTGGCTGAGAGCTTATTCCGGCAGACAGAACTTAGCAAATTGCATCATTATCGATAGTACGTATTCAATACAGTATCACAGCTTTTGCTGTTCAAAAGTGTCAAAGAAATAAGATGCTCGATCTGCTATATCGGCGAGATCTGTCTAACGAAGATACCGATTGGGTTTATTTAACTGAATCGCCATCGTAATCTTAGCAGATCAGACACTATGGAGATAATCTTACGCTTATGTGAGGGATCTCACTTAGTCCTGCGTTAGTGTCATGACTGGAATGCATCCAGGCGCCCGGATATGGCTTTGGGAGGCGTTCTTTATATTGCGGGATGGGCTGCAGTGGTGATGTCACTTTGTCTGTAATATGGAGTTTGATTTGATAAAAAGAAATTGTATGATTCTTGGCAAGCCAACGGTTAGTGACAATCGCCGTTGTGTAATGGGGGAATGGGGATAGTGAGACATGCGGCGAACCGGATACGTGGTACCTCGGCGAACTCAGTCCATGTGACCCCAAACATCAGTAGGAATTGAGTTAAGTGAATCAATGGTTTTAGAAAGGTTGCCAAGGGAACTGAGTTTCTGTATTCGGAATATTCAACCATGACCAAGCTTTTGCCTAGGCTCATGCAGACACTGTATGGAGTCAATGACATATACCCAGAAGGCGAATAACGGTTGCATCGAGCACTATCATGACCGATTGAGTTTGATTGATTCATGATTCTCATTAAATATTATGCTAATTAACTTTTAGGTCTAGTGGTCTATCGCTAGTAATCTACAGACTAGCATTCTACGTCTCCTCGCTCTTCCTTGAGGCGACAACGCTCTGGCTTGGCTATTGCCTCATCATCTAACAGGTTTTGCAACAACAAAGGCGCCTCTCCCTTTTCGGCCGCAGATAAATCATCAACCTCAAACAGTTTCGCCTCTTCTTCCGTTATCTCCACTTGAGGAGGAACGGGACCAGAAGATGCCGTGACTCCAGATACACCCCAGACTTGACTTCCCAGGTTGGTGGCAACCTTTGTGAATATGATGATACTCATGATTGGCGATACGCACTTGTTGATCAGGTATCCAATCGCAAGTTTGTGTCCTCGTTTTCGTAGCTCTGGTTCAATGAGGATTGAACAGAAGAACCAGAGAGAGGGTAATTGGCCAACTACCAACATGGGAATAAGCTTGATAGCAGAGACATGACGAACACAGCTTGCGATGAACAAAGCAGTGTTGAGAATGCGGTAGTACACCAAGCTCAGACGGATGACTTCAATAGAGGCAGCAATGCGAGTGATGGTGATCATCTTCTCACCCGCCAAATAGAAGTAATTGTTAAAGTAGGCATTAGAGCCCCATCGACGTCTTTGGCTTAGGTAGTGGAACAGTGACTGGGGAGCAACTGTTTCGCTGACGGCATCAGGGACGAACAGCGTGCGGAGATGTTCGCCCTGAGACAGCATTGAGTAAGTGAGTCGCCTGTCAGTGCCCTAGAGAATTTAGGTTAGCCTTGTGGGGAAGGGCTAGGAGATTTAGGGGGCTGGGGGAGGAAAGAAAACTCAGGCCTTGACCCTAAGCGATGAAAATATTAGGTAAATTTAGCCTAAGCTTAGGGGAGTCTTTGCCAAGTTTATTTTGACACCCTATATCAAGGTTCGGTGTTTTCTTGTCCCCTGAGGGGGAGTCCACTTACGAGGTATTGGACTTGGTGGTTAACGACTAGTTCACCGGTGACGGGTTCGGCGTATTTCCGAATAGCACCAGCCATTTCTGGTCGCACTGCGATCATGGTGATGCAACCGGGTAAACAAGTGACTTTTCCAATGAACCCTTCGGCTCGTCGTCTGACATATTGTCCAAACGTGTACTGTAGAATGTTAGATAGACCTCAGGGAGCAAGAAAACATGAGACTTTAGAAGAGATTATTAAAATAAATTTAGTAAAGACTCTCCTAAACTTAGACCAAATTGCCTAAGTCTTTTCATCACTTAGGATCAAGGTCTCAAGTTTTCTTTCGTTGTAGTTGAATAGATGGGGAACATACCTGGAATTGTTGATAGAGATTCCAAAAAGACCATTCATATCCAGGTTCAAGCTCAACCAGGACAAGTCCACAAGCAGCAATAGCCTTGTCATCACGAGCAAGAGCATTGGCCAGAAGAGCGACAGCACCCTTATAGATAGTAGAGTCGGCATCTGTACAGAAAACCATATCAAAGCCCTTGAAATCTTCGCCTTTGGTCAACTCAGGGAGAATCTCGTCCCACATCTCCTTTCGTAAAAGCTTTGTGTAAAGAGGAGAATTCTCACGAGCAAAGTTAAAGAGATCGTGGCACAAAATGAGAGAATCCTTCTTGCCAGCGTTCTTGACCTTCTCGATGACAATGACAGGGACATCTTCCATAAAACCAGCGAGGACGTTCAAAACACCCTTCTTCCATTTGAACGAGACGTAGGGACGTTGGAACTCGCGGACCATTCTCGTCATGTGTGATCGGACATCTCGAGGCTTGCCATCGAGGATGACGACCATGACTTGCTTGTGAGGCTCAACACCGTTATCCCGAAGAGAGAAGATAGTCTTGACGATCTGCTCCTCACTCTCAGAGTAGGCAGGGATGAGAGACAGGATCCATTTCCGGGGGACAGGCTTGGGTGGGTAAAACTTGTCATGGATAGCACGATACATCATCCCGGTAGGCGACAGGATCGCCGATAGGAAGTCCTTGCTCTTGACGAACAGGATGACGATGAAGATCAACTTGCTCTTCCCACCAAAGAAGGCAGTGATCGCCATGCAGATGTTGATAATGACGATGATTCCCATGAAGGCGACCCTTTGGTTGCGCAGATCCCTTTTCGTCAGGATCCTCGCAGGATCGACAGGGTCGTCGATCTGGGGGTAGCCGCATGTCTCAATGCTGTCATTTGCATGCACTGGTGCTGGTGCAACAAACTTGGATGAGACAATCTTTGGTGGTAGAGAGGTGGTAGGGCTGGGTTTTTCAGGCTCTGTCTCAAGAGGGGGCACACTCTCTTCACTGGTGGTAGAGAAGAAAGAGTCCCTTCTCGGAGAGACTTTGAGTTTGAAAGGGTTTTCTGTAGGAAGGGAGGAGTAAGGGTCTTGTTGAATCTTGGGCTCTTCAGGTGGTGTTGGGGGTTGTTCTGAGATGACATTGAGAGTATAGAAAGGGGCTTCCTTCTTGTGGTGGTAGTGATGATCATGATCATCATCGCCAACAACAGTCTCTGCTGTAGAAGAGAAGGAAGTGTTATGCCATGTTCTCATATGCCGCATAGGAGGACGGTCAGGAGCATGAAGTGTTTCATTGACAAACTGTTTATCAAAGTAATCCTTCTTGGCCTCAAAGGAGGACGTTGCACTTCTCGGCCGTGTACTTAGAGAAGCCATGTTTTGAGATTAGGAAAAAAGGCGTAGGGAAGAGGACTGAACGAAACAAAGAAGAAGCCAGGGGAGAAATTCCAAGGCATGGCCTTCAAATCTACAGCTCACTCGAGACAAAAGATCAACCAAGCAGGGTCCCCCCATCATGACACCAGGGAAAGGGTCCTGGCATCATTGAAATCCTAGCTTCGCCCCTGTCGAATTCCAGTTCCCTGGGCCGTTTCCGACCACGTCAGCGGTGCCATGCATCCTACACGTTTGTCCTTGGAAGGATATGGGAGGGTAAGGGGAGGCAAAAAGAAAAACTCAGGATCTCTATGATAAGGGACGAAAAGATTTAGGAAAGCTTAGTGTATCTTGGCGGACAATTAGACTAGTTAATTTTGACACCCTCTTCTGAAGTCCCAGGTTTTTCCTTCTGCCTAAAAGCCTGAAAGCAGATCAATACTCAAGGTATCAAGATCCAGGACTAATTCCATCAACGTAGAGTTGAATCTGTTTTCGTTGATCATTGCTCCTTTCATCATGGGTGGTCGAACGGGTGGAGTGTGCCGTTTAGACTGACATTCCTGCGATATCCGGAAAGGGCGTTTCTGTCCCGTGTGCCACCCCGCAACGCCTCGCAGAATTTCAGAGACGGGTTGAAAGACATGGCGTTTCTCGCTAGCTACAGATGGGACAAGTTTAGTCCTGATTCGTGCCATGGGCTACGTATGTTTTTTGACTGTGAACGGCTTTTGTGACGTCAATGGCGGGATATGTTCAACGTATGAGACTCGGAGGAGAAAAGTCTCCTTCAGTTAACTAACTAATCGAGGTTTCTATAGTTGTTTCCAATTATGTAAGATGGTCATGAAAAGTCTGCGTCCATGAAATCTAACTAAGTTCTAGCCAGAATAAGCTCTTAGGTACAAGTCTTAACTGCAAATAACACTTCTAGTAACTTAGCTATTAATACTATAATAACTAACTAATTACTACAGTATAAAGCCAATAAGAGGAAAACTAAGATAATAACTCCTTGACTGGCCTTGGAGGTGTATAAAAGGATACCTTTAATCCCTTGGCCAAGAAAGGTTAGCTTAACACCATACCCCAGATCTTCAAGCGGTTTAGGGGAAATCGGGAGGTAGTGGCAGTATTGAGTTTATAAGTCAGTCACAAGGGTAGAAAATACACTTCAGGTTTAACACAATGGCATCCATGAAATCGAAAGGTCCCCTAAAGACCCCTTCCCGGATGAAAAGTCCCCTTCCATGGGAACAAAATGTCACATGTCTTACTTGGCAGCATCCTCTCAAACTCCGAATCGACTCTAAAACGCTTTGCTACCACATGGCATGAAAAACTGAACCCTCCATCATACAACAGACCTGACGGTCACATAGCCAAGACCTACCGAAAACAACTGCCTTGTCCTAGGAACAAAGGCGCCGATCTCCGTTTCCCATGCACTGCACCTGCATCTGCACGTTGAAAGAGTGACAGGTCAGGTGTAGGCAGGTATGCGATAAGTGGCTTACCTTAATTGCGCCATATGGAAGCGGAAAAACGATGAAAACGGTCTGTTTTCTGTTAGTCTGAATATCGGGCCTTAGTCTAAGTGGTGATTTACCTTGGCAGAGGGGTTCGAATTAGAGTTATCTCAGGGTCTGGGGTCCACACGACGGGGAATGGGGAATAGGTGCCCAGACCCAAATGTCACTGCTATACAACCGCTCACTTGTTTATGGTATGGCCCTGCTATTTCCCTGATTTGAATCAATTAAACTTGAAATACGGAGTAAGCACAAATTGATCTGACATTAGCTCGCGCGCGAGTCTGTGCACTGGATCTCACAAAGCATGGTGCCCCCCCAACGATCGATCCAACCTATGCCCCAGCACAAGGTTGATCGCGCGCACTCTAAAATCAACTGTAGCATATCATAATGTGCCGGAATGCTATTGCCACAGTCATAGGCATGTAATAGGATTGGATCTCTGCTTGGCGCTGCATTCCTCTCTTGCGCACTAGGAGTCACTAGCACTTGTTGCCGGCCAGGATTAATCGTCACTTTTTTTTCGCTCCGAGCGTAACCCACACAGTGGCTGCGGGAGCCGCCGCTATGTCTGTGCTGTTGCAGTTCATTCATATCGATCGAAGACCTTTCCCTATTCGGGCGTCTTCTCGAGGCGGGATTCTGAGAGGGAGGGTTGCAACATCTTGGACTTGGAGACTTGGGTTGAGAGATAGTCCGTTGGACTATTCCTAATGCTGCCGAATCTAGACTGGTTACTCATAGCTCTCATCGCAAAATTGTTCCAAGTTTCTGCTTTTGGTTGAGTATGGAGATGATGGAGCAAAAGCTTCGATCAAGAAGCGTTTTCAGTATCAACTAACAGTCTATAAGAACTCGGCTTCCAGCAGCCTAATTCACTTCTCATCAATCATCTCTTCTCAGAGTATCTCTATCTTGAAGCACTCTTCACTCCCCTCCTTGTCTCACTTTCCCATCATCACCTCTTCTGTCTCACTATCCACACACTCTTGCATCAACAATGCCTATCAATGCAAATCTTGTCCAGAGACCTGCTCCTCGCAGCAATGTTCTCCCCCACCAGACCAAGACAAAGCAGAGCTATGCAGCCAAGACTTCACCCGCCAAGCTGGCACCCACTGAGGCTACTCCTCTTGTCGCAGTGATCGGCGTTGGCTTCGTTGGTACTGGTCTTGTTGACTCTTTCTCCTCCAAGTACGAGGTCATGGGCTTCGACATCTCTGAAGATCGTCTTGAGTCCCTCAGGGGAGAGTTCAGTGCTCCCAATGTCTCTTTCACTTCCAACGAGTCCGACCTTGGCAAGGCTACCCACTTCCTCATCTCTGTTCCTACCCTTCTTCGCTCTGACCGCAATATCGACCTGTCTTACCTTCGCTCTGCTCTTCGTCGTGTTGAGCAGTGGGCTCGTCCTGGGTGCACTGTTGTCATTGAGAGCTCTGTCTGTGTCGGTCACACTCGCGAGCTTCTTGGTCCCATTGCTAAGGCCAAGGGTCTCTTCGCCGGAATGTCTCCTGAGGTAAGCCGAACCATCTACACTATCCTTAGGGAGCAAGAAAACACAAGACCTAAATTTAGGTATCATACCATGACTTATACTAACAAGTACTAGCGCATTGACCCCGGCCGTGTTGAGCCTCCCATGCGATCCATCCCCAAGGTTGTTTCTGGCCTGGATGATGTCATCCCTGGATCCCTCGACGCTGTTGTCCGTCTCTATGGTCGCGTCTTCGACAGCGTCGTCCCTGTCTCTAAGCCCGAGGCTGCTGAGATGTGCAAGCTCTACGAGAACTGCCAGCGCATGATGTGCATTGCCTATGCCAACGAGATGGCCGACGCTTGCGAGGATCTTGACATTGACGCCTTTGAGGTGTCTCGCGCTGCTGCCACTAAGCCCTTCGGTTACATGCCTTACACTCCCAGTCTCGGAGTTGGTGGCCACTGCATCCCTGTCAACCCCTATTACCTCCTCTCCAATTGCGAGTTCCCCCTCCTCGAGGCCTGCGCCGACAAGATGATCGAGCGCCCTGCCACCCAGGCTCAGAAGATCGTTGATGAGCTCCGTGGTACCAGCAAGACCAAGCGTCGTGACTCTGCTATTGACCTCAGCGAGCGAGTCCTCGTTGTTGGTATGGGCTTCAAGGCTGGACAGGACCATCTCGTCAACTCTCCTGGTCTGCAACTCGCCAAGGAGCTCCAAAAGCTTTCCATGGATGTCACCTTCGCCGACTCTATGGTCAAACAGACCGCTATTCCTGAGATTCCTCGATTAGCTGATGAGGACTGGACGAAGGAGGAGCTTGAGAACTTTGACATGATCGTTGTCAGCTTTAAGCAGTGGGGTATGGACTTTGATGTCTTGGACCAGGTCTCTGTTCCTGTCCAGATGTGGTGCCAATAGAGAGTTCAAAAAGCTTGGTACAGGCGTTCTGGTTTCTGGTGTTTTGTTTTCTATAATACATCGGCCTTCTTTCTTGGCATAGAAGTAATAATCATAAGTTAATACAAAGTCGTTCAATCAATTACTTACTATCTCGTGACCTCCTGTGCATTCGCTTGAGTAATTCTTTTAGGGTTTCGAATTAATTCGTCTGTCATTGTCAAAAGACTTGCATCACTTCGTGTTGATAGCCTTGTGGATCACGTGAGACTTCCCGGACTTGAGTTGTTCCGTTCGCATGAAGGTAATATCCGCCAGTGACACTGACACGAAAGTAACTTTACACAATGTCCGCCTCATGCGACATTACACTGCGGTACTCAATTTACCATTGGCTCGGTGCCTGGTTATCGGCCAGATTACAGAACGCATGGTGGATGCGACTGCAGGGACTCGTCACGGACCTCGTCATGGAAGAACGCATAGAAGCTTCGATGGCTGAGCATGATACGACTCTAGGAAGATTAGTCCATGCGCCAAGATGTTGCCAAAGTACTGAGGTGAGTGAGGGTGTACAGAAGACGCCATCCGCACGCCAAGATGTCAAAGGACTTGCCAAGATCTCAGCTCACACCACGGTGCCTGCCAAGAGTCACCAATTACAGGGCTTGAACGACGTAGCCCAAGATGTCGACAGTGGTTTCATCTCGTGTTGAGATGTTTGGTCGCGTGACCATGGCGATATACAATCAGTCGCGTTGTCAGTGGCTGAGTCTTGTGACGCAAGAGGACAGGCAGCGGAAAGCATCATTCTTCTTTTTAGTCATTCAGTGCGGCAAAGAACTAAAGTTCGTCCAAGTACAGGCCAAGACTAAGATTACAGAGGTCACTTGGCGGAGAGCGAAATAGGTATTGTAAAAGAGAGTAATCTCCGTCAATTAATGGTATAAAGTACTATAAACAGCTTGGTCATCGGTATTCTATGCAGTCCGATCCTCTATTTTCATCCCAATCCCCAAATGATTGTTGCATGTAATCAAAAAGAACGATAGAGCGTCAAGCTCTCTAAGGTATCAGAAATCATGAGTGAGATGTTTAGAAGTGGGGGGCGTTGAGGGCGAGACCCATGAGACATCCACCGATGAGACCGGCGATGGGGATGGTCATGATCCAGGAGAAGACGAGGAGGAAGACTCGTTTCCAGTTGACGGCCTTGAGGCTGCCGTTGCAGAGACCGACACCGACAGTGGCACCAGTGATACACATGGAGGTAGAGACGGGGAGCTTGTACTGAGAGAAGACGAGGACAGTGATGGCAGCACCCATCTCCATGGAGGAACCACGGCTGGGAGAGTGGTAGGTGATCTTGTTACCCATAACTAGTGAGAGTTAGTAGCTATTCAGAAGAAACGATATGGTTGAGACTTACCCTTCATGATGTTGTAACCGTAGGTGATGAAACCGATGCAAATGGTGGCAGCGACAATACCAATCTGCCAGAGAGGAACCTCGGCCTTCTTCTCGGCGGGCTTGCCAGAGTGCCAAGCAGCGTACATACCAGCCCAGACACCGACAGCGTTACCGACATCATTGGCACCGTGAGCGAAAGAGGCAGTGCAGGCGGTGATGACCTGGACGAAAGAGTACAGGTACTCAACCTCGTTGGGGTATTTGGGAGCATGCTCGTAGACACGGGCCATACGGCGACCCTCGGGAGTGGCCTCAATACCCATCTGAGCAGTGTGGATGTCGTAGTGAGCACCGTAGAGAAGAGCGACGACGATCTGAGCGGGGATGCGCTTGACGACGGCAATCAAGTTGTGAGTCTCGTGGATGGAACCGGCACCGATGGGGTTGGCGTGGAGAGTGCGCATGGCCCAGCCGAGAGGTCCCTTGCCCTTGCGGAGGTTGGCGTGGTGCTTCTCCTCAGCCTTCTTGAGCATCTTCTGGTAATCCTCCTGGGTAGACTCGGAAAGGTTGAGGTGCTGCTTCTCGTTGACCTCGGAGCTGGGAGCAGGGGCGGGGGTGATCTGATCGTCGCTGATCTTCTTGGGGCTGGGGTCCTCAGACTCTTGGGAGACGGAGACGTCATCCTCCTCGGCACCGTGCTGAATGACAGCGTAGTTGGGGACACGAGCGTTCTCGGCATCAGGAGGAGCTGGGCGCTTGAACAGGAGAGGGCCCTGGACGGCATCCCACCAGCGGAGAGTGTAGTCCTTCTTGATGACGACGGCGTGGACAAAGGGGACGAAGAAGAGGGCGGAGAGGAAGAAGAGACCGAATCCGACACCGAGAGTGACGGAGGCGATGTACCAAGCAGGCTTCTCAGCGAGTCCGAGACGGGGAGAACCCTTGTAGACGATGGAGAGAGTGCAGATGGTTCCGGCGATGAGGAAGAAGAAGGGAGAGGTCCAGACAGCCCAAGGAACGGGGTTCTTTCGGACGTGGACAACGAACTTGACGAGGGAGAAGATGATGGCAGCAAAGCAACCAGCAATAGTAGGAGCCATAGCGAGACCAGCAAAGATGGCACCGAGACCCTGACCACCGTTCCAGCCCCACTCGACCTTGCTAGCACCAACAGTAGCGATACCGACACCAGCGAGCGACGAGATAAGCGAGTATGTGGAGGAGACGTGGGCGTTGTGCTTGGTGCACCACATGACCCAGATGGAAGCACCAGCGGAAGCACAGGCGAAGGCGAGGAGCTGGACACCGGCGTTGTCGCGGAAGGACTCCATGGGGATGATGCCGTTCTTGATTGTCGAGGCGGTTCGGGCACCGACTGCTAGGGCGCCGAGGAGTTCGAAGATACAGCAGAGCACCATGGCTCCTCGGTATGTGACGGAGCGCGATGAGACGCTGGTAGCCCAAGCGTTGGCGACATCGTCTGTGAAGAAGATTGTTAATTACCCATCAAATACCATGTGAAGATGAGGGGTTACGTACTGGCACCGTTGTTGTAGGCCTCAAGCAGAGCGAAGCAACTGCCAATGGCAAAGACGTAAGTATAAGCCTCGAGAACCATTGTGACGGATCCTGGCTATTGCGTAAAGGGAGTAAAAGAAAGGTAGCTAAGCTGTATGAAAGCTTGCTTCTCTTGTAAAGTCGGAGAGAGGGGGGAGGGATGGAAGAGGATGCTCGAGCAAGGAAAGACAAGATCTGAGTTCGGGGTCCTGGAGGGGAGACTTTAAAGAAATTCTGCAGTACCACCGAAACATTAAAAAAAAAGTTATCCATGGGAGCTCCCCCCTGCCAAAGAGGCTAAAAACTCAAAGGTCCCTAAGCTTACAGTAGCGCCGTGCGTACACCCCCACCCCAGGTCCAGAAGCCTAGAGCCACTGCGTGTTGTGTTGTGTGTAGCTCCTCGGTGAGACGATATGGCTACCGATTACACGGTGGCTTCACGCCTTTCACACCCATCGTGAGGGTTTGCCGCTTTTGGATCCGCAGCCGAACAAGTCTAGGTGGAGTAGGTATGTTACGTGGGCACTAAAGAATTAAGCATATTAACCCTATCACCTCTCTCAAAAACCCCACGTGCGAGATCTCCAGCTCCAATTCGGCGCTTCTATTGGTCAGAATTTGGAGGACCAGGAGCATGGGGGGGCTACGCCACAAACTGCGGGACAAGAGATGGCCAAGCGATCGGTGATACTGCTTGGCTAGAAGCTGATTTCTGGGCGAGTCGCGTGCTCTCTTTTCGAATCGTGGGTAAGAAGAGGAGAGAAAGACCCTGCAGAGATTTTTAGAGTTGTGGAAATGCTTGAAAGTAAGTTTATTTCTCAAAGAGTATGCTTATCTTATTGCTGTTGCATTGAAGATGTGCACGCACGTGCATATGCGTTTGGGATCTTGAGACATAACAAATCTCCCCCAATTCAAGCAGCAACAAGATTAAAAAAATACAATACAACCTTTTACTCGCTGTAATCTGTATCACAGTACTGCTCGTAACACGGACATTCTCCGATTTCACAGCACTCTAATCCATCGTCTCGGCTTAAGAGTCTTGGCGACCGTACTCTCAGCAAGTCGATTCAATTGACCAGCGATAGAAACTGTAAAATGCTAGCCCTCGCCCGTAAAATACTCCACCGTTCGGTCTCTCTTCCTGGTTAGATCGCATTTCCATACCTTGATTCTCTTTTACCAAATCTAGACCTTCTCCCCGTTGAAGCCCCATCTCCCCGCGCGAAACGTGCAGAGCCATTTGAAACGGCCACATGGGGAAATGGTGAGATCTCACTGGTTAGATTGCACCCCGGACACTAGGACACACTACCTCTGTTTATTGGGTCCTTTTGCTGGCCACTTTTTTTTTTCTACCCGACATGGGTTATTATCATTTTTGGGTGTCTCTTTTGGCCTGACATTTCCGATTCCCGCTTTGTTCTAATGCACGTGAAGTTGGTCGTTGTTGGGGGCATCCTTGGACGCATGATACCCGCTCCCTCGGCGGACGGATGAGACCTTGACGAGTGTCTGACCATGTCGTTTTGGTAAACCGAGTCTCTGAATTCGGTGTCTGTATAGAGAATTGCAGATCACTAGTTTCATGAATAATTCCTTTTGGGAGCTCAGCTCTAGACTTATCTCTAAGCTTAAACCTAACGCTAGAGTCTTGCATATCAATTCCCCCAGCTGATCCGAACCTCATCGCGACATGTCCAATCGCCACCATCTCATGTCCCAGCTCTCGACACCATCACGGCAGCTTTCTCCCGTTCGCCAAGTCTGCGCCAAGCTGTTGTATACCGAGATACCAAGAAAGGCATCTCCCGGAATACCCGCCATCTCAGCCGTTTCTGCCCTGGACGCCCAGAAAACGCCTTCCGTCTCGGCGATCCATCCCTCAGCTGGGCGCATGTCTTGGCCGTTCCTTGCACCACGGGGACACGACGCGGGCCCTAGATTGGGTGCAGCAAGAATCCCGTACCAGAGAAATAAAACCACACCAACGGTCCGCTAATCGTGACGTCCCCCGGTGCATGTATCCCTCCTTAGCGGCATGCCCGTGTGTATGTACACAGGCCTCGTGAGGATCCTCAGCCAACCGTATCCACCCCGTTGGCGATTACAAGACGTTCTAGCAGGAGATTGGCATATGTCTAACCCTTGTCTGCATTGGTGAGCTGCAGGATAAGTGACCCTTCTTGTTCTCGAAGGTTTAGCGGATATCGCCATCGCCGTAGGATCGTCGGGGATTCGATAGCAGAAAGATGCCTGTTCATATCATAGCTGTAGTTGCTTTTTAATTCTCGATTCGGACCACGGGAAAACGCCACTCCAAGATGGGAAAGCATCTCGGATCGTCGTGAATTTATCGATAGTTTATATCGGGATGGATATTTTGACGTCAAAGCTGAAAACGAGGTCACCAAGCTGTGTCTTGCCTCTTGTGATCAACGTTCTTCTCTGCGCATAATGACGCGAGTGACGTCGAAAGAATAAGAACACTTTCAATGAATGTAAAGATCGATCACGATGTAAGAAAAATGAACGATTATCCTTCTCTCCCTCGATCACCATGTGTTCATATCATTGATATCGAACCTGGAGGCAAAACTACCCTATACAGAAACTGCTCAGGACAGCAACGAGGCCATTCCCAGAATGAGTAACGCCTCTTCAATGTCAAAACCCAGACAGGGCCTCTAATTGGCTCGCATTCTCTCTTCATCAATGTCTAGCCTGCAACGGACAACTCAACCCAAACCTTTGAATTTATGCATGGAACTTGAAGCCTTCCCGAACACGGCAGTGATGCACGCTCTCTATCCCCGCTCTATTTCCTGGCATCTGCACTTAGGCATGCTCGCAATTTCGACCCTCTTATCTGCAATGAATCCGTTGCGAAATTACTGGAATGTGAAAAATCGCGTGAAATAACCGTTGCCCTTCACATTGCTCTCCCTCGTCTCGAAAGAGTGACACCGTTTTTGAGCGTTGTTGGTAACGACAAATTTGGCTGATCGGCCAACCCGTCCCCAAAAGATGGGATTCCGAAACACGGGGGCTCTACGGCTTCTGACATTGGTTGCTTCATTTCGCGTTGCTCTTCCATTAGATCACCAACGCTAGTCTCGTGTCACCTCTAGCTTAACTCATTTGATTTATGCTTCATTGGCGTCTAGACTTTCGCTCATCTTATCAGGGAGCAGACGAATAATTTTTGGTCTAGTCTACCGAGAAAAAAAGCGCGTCTCAAAAAGACGTTTGCCACCAGTATCTGACGAAGCCAATCGCGCGACGCGTCGCGAATGAATATGGGTATTGAATCCCTTAGAAATGTCTTATCATTAAATCTATCGACCTCATTCTTTTCAGCGTTTAATTGAGAAACTCTAGAATCGCAGAGACTACAACATCAGGCGCCTGCTCAGGAATATAGTGTCCCGATTCAACACTACGACCTTCGACCAGAACACCAGGATCAGCAACATCCTTCCACTCCTTCACAGCATCAAAGCACTTCTCAATAACCCCATGGTTTCCCCATAAAACAAGCAAAGGGCTCTGAATCCTTCGACCTTGCTTCAGATCTTCACGCGCCTCCTCCAGATCGACCGTCGCGCTCGCGCGATAATCATTGCACATGGCATGAACAGTCGCAGGATCTTCCAAATTCTTGGCATAGATCTCGAAACACTCTGGCTCAAAGATTGATAACCCATCGCCTTGACGGCCGCCCATGAACATCTCTGCTAACTCTCTGGGCTTCGCGGTGATGAGTGTCTCGGGGAGAGGTTCTTTCTGAATGAGGAAGAACCAATGGAAGTATGCTTTGGCAAAGTCGAAGTCCGTCTTGGTATACATCGCCAGTGTAGGACAGATATCGAGTAGGATGAACTTTCGAATGCGATTAGGGTAATCGACGGCGAGTTTATGCGCGACTCTGGCACCGCGATCATGAGCGCAGACAAAGAAAGATCCAGTATGGCCTAGAGCATCCATGACATCGATACAGTCTCTAGCCATAGCGCTCTTTGCATACGAAGCTACATCGTCAGGCTTGGAGGACTTTCCATACCCTCGGATATCAATCAACACAACGTTGTACTTGTCTAGAACCCGAGGCGCGACACGATGCCAGATATGTAGTGTTTGAGGAAAGCCATGAATGAGAAGAAGAGCGGGTTTGGAGGAGGCCTCGCCGCTTTTCAAGCCGTTGATGGTGATGTCTGGGTTGGACTTGGTCTTGATTGCGAAAGATTCAAAGTTGTCAAACATTTTGAGAATCGTATTGTAATAGAAAGGATCGGTAAGTGTAAAAACAAAGGGGCCTTTTGGCAGTTTATATCGCATGAACGCCCTTTGGTAGACAAGTCGCTTAAATAATGTATTTTGGTGATGATTAATTGCGGAGAGTGACTATGCCGTCATAATTTCACGGGCGCGCTGCCAAACCTCGGCCGCTTCCCGCTAGCGGGCTTACCTTCTGCCGCATGGTAACGGTCAAAGACGCCGAACCAGAGGCCAGAATAGTGATTGACGAAGTAAGAGCATAGTAATTCACTTTTTCGAGGCGTTTACTCTGATAATTCTGAAATACAGTCGCACGCCTGCGGTCGGCCAAATGGCAGTCAGTCCGATCTTATCGGGGTCATTACGCCGATAAGAACCGGCGGACTAAGAAACCTCCGCTGGCCAGAAGCGGGGATCCATCATCGGCTTTTCTCTATCCCGATATCGTCGGCCTTTGGTATAACCGTTGAACACTTATGAGCTGCAAGTCCTCAGACATAAGTTGGAGAAAACGCCTCTTGAAAGACAAACAAACCCACAGAGTTGACACCTAGAATTCGACTTCATAAGCCACCCACAATGCCCAAAACACTCAAGATCGCCGTCATCCCCGGCGATGGCATCGGCAAAGAAGTCATGCCCTACGGCGTCCGTTGCCTCAAAGCCGCAGCAAAGAAGTTCAACCTGTCACTCGAATTCCAAGAGTTCGATTTCGCCAGTTGCGACTACTACGAAAAGCACGGCAAGATGATGCCTGATGACTGGAAGGAAACTCTCCAGCACTTTGACGCCATCTACTTCGGCGCCGTTGGCATGCCCGACCAAGTTCCCGACAACGTCAGTCTCTGGGGCAGTCTCCTCAAATTCCGCCGCGAATTCGACCAGTACATCAATCTACGACCATGTCGACTCATGCCCGGTATTCCATCTCCCCTCGCAGGCCGCAAACCCGGCGACATTGACTTTTGGATCGTGCGTGAGAACACCGAGGGAGAGTACTCCAGTGTCGGAGGAATAATGTTTGAAGGAACTGAGCGAGAGACTGTGATCCAAGATACCGTCATGACACGTGTTGGAGTCGATCGCGTTCTTCGCTATGCCTTTGACCTTGCGCAGAGTCGACCTCGGAAGAAATTGACGAGTGCGACGAAGAGTAATGGTATCAGCATCACTATGCCATGGTGGGACAGTCGCGTGGCGGAGATGAGCAAGAACTACTCTGATGTTGCGGTTGAAAAGTATCACATCGATATCTTGACGGCGCACTTTGTTCAACGGCCTCAGATCTTTGATGTTGTTGTTGGATCGAACCTCTTTGGCGATATCCTGTCTGACCTTGGTCCTGCATGTACGGGAACAATTGGTATTGCGCCATCAGCAAATCTCAACCCAACTGGCGAGTTCCCCAGCTTATTCGAGCCTGTTCATGGAAGTGCGCCGGACATTTATGGCAGAGGGATTGCTAATCCCATTGGAATGATTTGGGCGGGGCAGATGATGTTGGCGCACTTTGGATATGCAGATGCTGCTGCGGGGATGATGGCGGCTATTGAGACTGTGCTAGAGAGTTCGGGAGCGGAAGTCAAGACTGCGGATATTGGTGGCAACGGAAATACGCAGACGTTGGGAGAGGCTATCGAGAAGGCGATTCTATCAGGCCAATAAGACATGGCATCATGGTATCTATAAATAGACAAGATAAGAACTTCCTCTCTATTCTTATGGCACTACCTCTCGACTTATCTCTATTGTGTTCTATGAAAGTTGGTCGCTAACACAGCGATGGGGACAAGCCATGAGCAGAAGTGTTGCAAGAGTATCGCCTCCACCATGACAACGATTGTAGACTAGTGAAAGCTCTTAGCGATATACTCTTGCATGAGCTGGAAGGAAGTTGTGGGTTGATCATCGCGCAACTTTGCAGAATCTTTCACAGCATGATTGCCAAGAACGGGCAATCAATGAATGCAGGATTCTGCGAGTGGCAGACCGTTTACTTATTAAACATGACAGTCTAATCAGAAGTCTTGGATAATGATAGATAGCTACTATCGCGTTTGGTAGGGTGTCATGAAGATGCATTGGGAATGAGGGATAAAATACAATGGGTTTCCATATTATTTACACTCCGGTGTCTTTCCATGCTGCTCCTAACTAAGCGTTATCATGGCGCAATACAAAGCTATTCTCTGCACTGACGCGACTGATCTCTCCCAGGAAGCCTACAGCAACATGTACCATTAGAAGAAACAACTCCTCCGCTCCCTAATCGTTATGAATCATTCCGACAGGTCGATTGTGTATTACTGCCTCACGCCGATACAGACTACGAACCAGCAGTATTTAAAACCGTTCGTAAGCAGAATGTTCTGGGAGAATCGCAACCACCAGGTCCATTACCATGAAACAAATACCCAAAGCATCGCTGGTGGCATGAAATAGGGCTGTTAGGTCTCTTTACACTGATAACTGGTACTATGGTCATCCTGGCCTCATGTGCCATACTGGTGTTTCTTTGGAAAGATGCGCAAACCGTTATCACCCTATGTTCCGCCGCATTACGTGTGTCGATAGGCCTTCATATTAGCCTTGTACCTGCGGCTGTCGCTACTCTCATGCTCGAGACCACTGGTACCAGGTTTCGCGATATCGCGGCAGTTTCCATCCAACGAGCATCATTCGAGTTCTTACACAATCCTTCCTGCTTCATTACGAGTTGCTAGATTCAGCGCATTCGGTGTACTGCACACCTCGCCCATCTAGCGACAATTATCCTAGTCGCTTCGACCTTTGCGTCTACGATACTGCTCACAGGCCTGGAGAACGTCAATATCGCGGGACCTATGCAGAAAAGCTTCTTCCAGTTGGACTCGGACCGAATACTACCTTGTCTGCGAATGGTGTTTTCCACTATAGGCCTAGTCCTTCTACGAACTGGCGATCCGGCAAGATGATACCCGGCAATGTTGGATCGGCTGCCGAGATTGCCGATACCGGGAATACCTGCCGTGTTCTTCTGCCCTATATCAAGGAGGAGTCTAAAACAACGCTGGAGCGGCCAGGGCTGGTGGGTAACATCAGAACAGTCTGTTTCAGTCCTAGCCTTGAAAGGATTCGCTTCGGTCTCACTGCAAGCAGATCAGGCCTTCAGGCAGAGCTCGATATCGAATCAACGACAAATGGCCCAGAATTTCTCAAAAGTTTGTCAGATAGTGAATTGAAGTTTAACGCTCAACTGCCAACCAAGTGAAGTGAAAGCGACCCTGCTTCCTTGCCCTTCTGGCTCGTTAATAATTACCTTGTTGGCCTCCGCGGAAATCTAGGATTTGAAGATCCCCTTTCAGGCCGGAATTTAACTTTCATTCCCCCTGTTGCTCCTCAAGTCCAGCCCAACCCTGCTGCATGGATTTGGGCTCCTAGACCTAGGTGCCGAGACTGATGACAGCGAAGCGATGGACAAGATTGATCAACTGATAGAGTCAAAAACAAATATGGAAGGTCGTTAGACAACAGCTTCGCTGAAGAATGGTACCGAAGTTTTCAGTGGGACGTTGTGCTTTGTCGCGTACAGCGTACCAGAGCTTTACGAACTTACCATGACTGGGATGACCATCCTATCTGAGCCGATTGCGGAGCGGCAGAGGAACGGCACTTCAAAGAGTAGTGAGTAACTACAGAAACGGCTCGGTATTGGAGCTTCCAATAAGACTACAGAGATCGACATATCATGCAGCTTGAGGTCGGCGTGCATAACTCGAAACAATCAAAGTCAATGACGGAACCAAGAATGCTCTTATACAAGAGCTGTTGGGGTACTCGCCCTAAGGAGGCTAGGCGATGACAAGCTACAAGGGTCTCTACCAGGAAGATTGGACCGCTTGATGGGCCGCCCATGTCGTGCATATCTCTATCCTGCATTAGCCATACAGGTTCTTGCCTTAGGTTTCATGCCATGATCTTCTATGACAGCATGACATAGTTTGACCTGCACAAGCCAGTGTCCACCATAAACTGAGGCGAGATGCTCATCAGTGGACGGGGTTGATCTTGGTTGACTTACTGCTACTCTGCAGGAGGATGGCGTCGTTTCAATTTAACACTGATCTGGCAATGCTTGGCAAGCCTAGGTGTAAGATGTGTCGTCTGAAACGCTTGTGGTCGTGGAGGAGGTGAGTGTGATGAGGGATAAAGAGTCTGAGGCTTGGCGGGTGTTTCTAGAAGGTCGTGTGCTGTATCGGTGTCCGATGTTAGGAGCAGAACGGACATTACGGATCAAAAACCGTGTTAGCCATCGGAAGGTTTCAAGCACTTCGGCTCAGCTATCTTTCTGGAAATAAAATTACGTGCATATCATACCGGAAGATGTATATCATCTACACTACGACCTGAGTCATTGTCACTTCCTCCGCCGATTAGCACTCTGATCGCCCACTTGCCGCTGTGGGTATTCAAGATCTCACGTTCAGTCGATGCTGCCGATGCTGCCGATCACGGGTTCCACCAACATACACCTCTCGTTTATCAACCAAGGCTACTTTGTAACAAAGATCCCTGTTAATAAATGTTGCTCATAATTCCCGCTAGCGGGGGGAGTAATCAGGATATTAAATACCAGCAGCACACGCACGGTCCGCCCAAAGCACTGGCCTGAGTTCTGTGGTTCTATCTTGTGTTATTTGCAGTTGAGATTCATGGCTGAGCCGTTAAATCAGCACAGAGACTTGGTGGCACCGATCATGATATCCTGGCCAGCCATGGTGATTTCTTGTCGGAACGATAACATGCCTCGGTGAGAGATTAAGGTAAGAAGATGTGCGTGCGTTTTCCTTGCTCATTGTAATCAAAAGGAAACATGCATGCTGATGCGTGATCATCCGGAATGAGCCGATTAGTACGGGGTAGTTCAACGGCTTTTCCTACAGCAACCTCGAAGTATCGTGATCGGCGAAACGGGCCGGAAGTTCCGGTGAGTGGACGCAGAGCTTCCCCAGAAAGCCAAATTGTGAAACTCCATTTCTGTTGTACTAGCCCCATATTTACTGAACAAAAAGACGAGATGCTCTTATCGTTTCGCCTCATTCTTTCTGAAGCGGCCAAGAATCAGCCAGGAGTCACAATATGTGATTGACAACCAACGGGATAGTTGTGCACGGCAGATGGTGGTCGGTCGGTTACGGAGCGACTTGCCGTTCCTGTCTTGGTGATGATAAGTTGCTCTTCGTGCGGGCAAAATCATCATACACCAAGGAGTTCCTTCACTGTATTAAGAAGTTGGGAGGACGATGGCACGAGCTCCAAAAGCTAAAGGAACTGGGAACATCCCAGGACGCTCGGTCTCTTATATGCGGTGCTAAATAGAGTTCACAACGGCACATCAACCTTAGTTACGCGACCTTCTCATCGCGGCATAGCGGGATACCACGCTAACTTTGACATCCAATTAGACCCGCCATTTGATGACGCAAACACGTCTCAAATCCGGCGAGGGTAGTAATATGTCAGGTAATAAGAAAGGAATAGACTTTGGCTTTATTCTGTCTAGATTCTGTCGCGTTCTCCGAGGGGCTAGTTGCTACGAAGAATCGGCTGATTTTCTATCGCTTATCGGTTGCAGGTCGACCGTTGAGGTTACCATCTCGCGACCATTTCCAATAACAGAACAGTTCGAGCTGCAGGATGACACATAAGGAAAGACGTTAACAGAGAGTGAGTTCGATGTCGACAATATCCGACATGTTTCAGATTTGCTAGCCTGGTATGAAGTACCGTAGGTAGTATTGATGCTATGACCATCACAGAGGCCATGTTGTTGGGCATCACTATGCTACGAGAAGACCAGACGATGTTATTTATTACCCATATGAAACCAAGGGAAAGACCTCTAGAATTCACCAAGTTCAGTTCACCATCAATCAACCAAGCACTTCAATGCTTTCAACAATGTCAAGCCAGGCGGTTATTGACTCAATTCCTCGGACATTTGACCAGTCGTCTTACCACCCAGCCACGTTGGCCACGGACGCAACCATCAGCGGCGCCTTTGAGGCATTAGACGACATCAATTTCGACCTTCAACCATTCACTGTACAGGAAAGTCTCCGGGAGGATTCGGAGATACTCGGAAGAAAGAGATTCTCCTGGGAAACTCCCTCATCATCTTCACACGCTATTTCCGACGACATGTTGGCCAGCGATGAAAGATCGCAGCTCTATATATGCTCTCCTCTGTCTGTCGTCTCCAAGACCCATGAGCAACTTGGTTCAATTTTACCAGATGACATCACCGGAACCTTTCTAAATAATCACGAGAGCCTCAGTCAACGGGTACATCGGTGGCTCTCAGAGCTCCCTGATATTCCATGGCTTGATGTGATTTATGTTGATGTAAGTTTATCAACCTTATCAAGAATCATGGAGGATGATCCTAATGCGTACTACAGGCCCTACACGAAAGCACCGGGGACGAATCTCCATCAACGACTGATGTCGAAGAACCAAGAGATTATATTCCTGGAACCGAGGATGTTTTGAATTACCTGGACTTCTTGGACACATGCTATGAGGGCATCCAACCTACAAGTCCAACACATGGATATATAGACTACGGAAAGCCTGACTTTCACACCGCGGCGCATTGGACAGCAAGCCTCGATGCATACCACCTGACCCTGCTGCAAATGGATTCAGCTTCCGCTTTTGCGACAAAGACTGAGCGTAGGTTTCGACCTTCGATGCGACGACAATACCCTCGGGGCTTGGAAAAGGAAGCCCGTAGAAGCATTAGCCTGGTAGCATCTTCGAGGTCTCAAGAGTAAGGTCATGTGAATTTAAAAAAGAGCGATTACTATAGTATTATTTTTGTGGCAATATTATTCTTTATGTTAGTTAGAAGAACCTTAATAATAGACAAAAGTTACTTGAAAATGATAAGAACTGTCATAGCCGTGCTCCGACTTGGAGGATTGAGTGCTCATGAGTGAGGCAAGCTTGCTTTCTTCTTCCCTTCCGCTATCCAGCGCTGCACACCATTCGAAAGAATGATGAGAAAATAACAAACGAACAGTCTAGAACCAAGCCACGATCCAAAACTTCTTTAGCAAGAAGGCTCTAGCCAATCATCCGTTCTTCGTGACTGAGATTTTGTCGTCCGTGCCACATGACAAACGGTGAGTCTCGGGTCCCGTGCACCCGGGGTTTTTATCCTGCGGGCGCCCCAATCGGCACAAGAATGGGCGTTGGCAATTAATAAGGGTATGCCGCGGCATGTAGATCTAACGGCAGGTAGATCAGGGGGATTTATGATAGCTCGGTAGCTAGACCTCGATGGGTCAAGCGTCAACGTTCGAGGTAGCACTTCGGGATGCGGGTTACAATAAAATGCAACCCAAAACAGGTGACACAAACAGGGTAGTTACGTGGGAATCACTCGAATGAGCATGATGAGTGTTTCTGTCTATGTAAGTTTTGATTGCTCTGCTACACGTCTCATGCAGAAAAACGAGTATTGCGATCCATTCATCTGTGCTTGCAGGCCAAAATTTAACCCTCGTCAGTAAGTATTTCTATAGATGCCCTATGGAATAAACCGAACAAACCCTCCGGGGAAGCATCTACGTAAGAGTCGTCCGATTCTGACTCGAATTGTGAATGTCACGGCAAGTTGACGTTGTCTCTACAGGGGGGGAGAGAAGCTTCCATTCCCCGGCAAGGATTCCCCTGCTAGAGTTGGCGAGATCGCCCGGAGACACGGTCAAGCATGCAATAGACTTTATTTCGTGTTTCACGGGGGCAGCCGGAAACGAATGCGACGCTCGTGAATTAACTCTATGAGGATCCTCAGCGTGATGTGAATATGACATGATACTCACTGAAAATGAACCCCGTTTTACCTGCCCATTCTGAGGTTTGAGTTTCTGTAGAGAAGGGAGGTAGAATAGATGATTGCAGCATGGCAAGCCATGCTTTCAAATATCGCCAGCCTAGTAAAATAAAATAAATGGAAGGACATTTGAAGTGTATGGATTTAGTTAATAAACCTTAAAGGGTCTCTGTTCTGTATTATCAAGAAGAGAAGAGGCTGGGCTAATTTTAGGATAAGTTGGTGATTGAATTGCGACAAATGTGTTCTTTTATGAATAGAGGATAATTATTAATGTATGAATGTCATCTGATGCAGCCAGTATTTTATACCGCGTATCGCGGTATGACATGAAACAAACCGGGCTTCTGGGGCAGCTCACAGATCACTTTGCGCTGAGCTTAGTGATAGCGTGGCGTTTATGCAGCGTGAATGGACGTATCAGGGTGCGCTAAAAACTCCCTAATATGTCGCTATCCCCGCTTTGATTGCAAAAGTGGTTTCATCCAGACTAGCTCAGCCCGGCAGTAGTCGCTCGGCTTGGTAATGTGCCAACTGTACTCTGTAATTGCGGTCGGGGCACTGTAATAAGCTTTTTTAATATAATTCATGACGGGCGTTCCGAATCGTCATCTAGATACTTAAAGTCTTGGAAGGATCCATAGAATATTCCCTGGACAATTCATCATTCTTTATCTTATCTTAATGAGAAATCAGAACTTCTACTCCCCTTCTAGTGAGGACATGCCAGCTCCTCTAAAGTTTCCACGACGCACATCGTCCTTGGGTAACAAGCGGCAACTACCTCACATCGTCACCACCATCGAGCCTGGGTATAACAGACAGTTGTTCACACTCCACGAATGCCCCGACGATGCTTCTCGGACTCATCATAGACGGAGCTTGTCATTGAGTTCATCGCGGACACCTACGAGTCCTGGTCTCGTGGACTCGCCATTCAGTGATGTAGCGCCTGCACTGCGCATGTTTTCAACATCATACGTTATGACGAAACCGCAGGGGAACTCTGCAAGCTATTTCGATAGCAAATTCAGCAGTACTCGCCAAGTGGTCCATCCCAGTCAACAGAAGCCGCAAGGGAAAGTCCAAAATTGGCTTTCAAAACTTCCTAATCGAAGAGATTCACCCTTTGAGGAGAGGGAGGGAGACGACGAAATGTGCCAAGTATCAAAGCCTAGACAGCCATGCCCTGTCGCCGACGCTCCTACGACGTCTACTGAAGTTGAGAAGCAATTTCTGGATCTGGAAGAAGACGACGAGTCGGAAACCTCTGATTCCGAGGATACCGGAGACCTTGACGGCTACCATGAGGCTCTGTTCAGATTATCGGGGACAAGAAATGATTGCAGGCCAACATTTCGAGCATCGATGCGACGTCAATTTCCGATTGATCGGGAACGAGAAGCCCACTTGAAGATGTTTTGATAAGAGAAAATGAGGCGTCTAAATGAATCGGAATCAAGCGAATTGAGTTTCATGGGACATTTTCCTTTGTTGAGGGTTGGGTTTAGAAGTGGCAGGCTGTCATGACGAGTTTGATATCCTGCAGAATCACGGCGTTGGGTGAGAATTAGATTTCGTTATTTGGTCATAAATTGGTAACTACAATCTACAATAGAGTAAAAGTTGATAGATAAAATTATTTAGACTTGAGGGAAAAAAAAAATCTAAACATGAGCGCCAAGAACCAACCTCTCAAATCACGTCACCAAGAACATGACAAGCGACTCGTGAGCGCACAAGAAAAAAGTTTTACATTTAACCATCAGCTCAAATGGGCCAGAGAAATCATGTCAAAGCGATCAGTGATCTCGATTTGGGCCCTGGCATGACCCCTGACAAGAAACGGTGAGCGCAACGCCGATCATGCATTTTGAAGAATATCATGAACTTCATGATGTTGCTTACGTTTAACAACGCAACGCCCAATAGAACATCAATAAAATGTTTAAATGAGTGGATCACCTTAGTAAATACCATGAATTGCTCTCTTGGCATT
This sequence comes from Fusarium mundagurra, assembly GCA_013396205.1. NCBI lineage: Eukaryota > Fungi > Ascomycota > Sordariomycetes > Hypocreales > Nectriaceae > Fusarium > Fusarium mundagurra. Next base: position 91,740 of record JAAOAN010000190.1, read on the forward strand.
TGTTTTAAAAATATTCTCTCTAAAAGGACCGTGAGCATGTTGTTTAAAAGGCTCTGGTTGTCACTTCTTCTTGGCTCTACTGTACTGGCTCCCTCGTCAATCAAGTACGTACTTGATGATTGTTTCTAGAATAATTGTTATCGACCTTATGGAATCGAGACTTAATCGCCTACCAATTCCTCGTCAAGCTGCTCTCCCTCCAGAAGAAGGCTTCATCACTCGCTGAGATCACCCAAGCCTTGACTAAAAATGCACGTTTACGTTCACAGCGCCAATCCTTGGCTGGATGGCCATGTAAAAGACTGCATCAAGCGACACGTACCAGGTGCCATCTGTCATGAAAAATTTACAGATATTCCAGAGGATGCGGATACTGTATATCAGCTTCTCAACGGATGGGAATTGAACCATCACTTTGCAGTACTGAACAGAGCCAAGCATGGACTCCTCAATGCTTATCCCAACAGCGATGCGTTGGCTCGAAAAGATCACATGGCAAGCGTCGTGGATTACTGGATCACCAAAAGACCTGAAAGCGTCCTCAAGGGCCATAGTCCCGCGACTGTGAAGTTGTCTCTCGACTATAGCGAGTATGTTGAGGATGCGCTGGCTGCCGCCGATGATTTGACTCTTCTGTACTCGCTTGAGGACAATGAAGCAAAGGACTCGTCGGAACGAGATTGGTGGATTCTTAAACCTGCCATGATTGACTGCGGTCACGGCATTCGGATATTCAGCACCATTGACGAGTTGGCGGGCAACCTTGAACTCGCGGCCGATATTTCCGAGGAAGATGAAGATTCTGAAGAGAGCGAGGAAGACGCTGAAACGCCGGATACCAAATTTGAAAGTGACGACAGCGCCGAGGGTTTCAAGCCAAGTCTGTCGGCACCTGGACTTGATTCGCTAGACGCTCTGATTACAGCAACTGGGAAACTTTCCGTCCAGGGAACGAACAAGATACAAGATCTAGTCATCGACGAAAACGAGCGCATTCCATCAGCTCTTCTTCGAGAGTTTGTTGCACAGCAATACATTGTCAACATTCCACCCATCGACGGCCGAAAGTGGCACGTCAGAGCGTACGTCCTCTCCGTCGGGCGTCTAAAAGTACACGTCTTCAACGAGATGCTCGCTTTACTAGCCCTTGATGACTACGAACCTCCGTGGAAGAATCCTAGTCTTAAATCATCCTTGACCAATACCGCGCTCCAAGACGAAGAGGAATTCACCAGCAGAGAATCCATGCGAGACTTTTGGAAGATCGACAATAATCTACTTCCCGGTGACTGGAAGAAAAGCGTCTTCGACCAAGCTTGTCAAATCTCAGGAGAGCTACTCCGTGCAGCCGCTCACACGATGGCTGATAAGTTCACACCATTGGATAAGTGCTTCGAGCTTTTCGCGATTGACTTCCTGATCGATTCGAAAGGAACAGCGTGGTTGTTGGAAGTCAATGAAACACCGGCGTTTTACGAACAAGGTTACGCGGGTGAACTTGCGCAGCGGCTCATGGAGTCGTTGATCTGCGTGACGTTGGAGCATATGGGGATGGCTGATATGGAGAGTGAGAGGAATGTAGAGGCGAGGGGGAGGATGATGGAGGTTTTGGATGCGACGAAGGAGTTGGCAAAGAGTAATATTACGGAGATTCTGCCGGGTGATTTATAGAAGATAGAGTAATAGATTTTGTGTTTCTTTGCCTTTATGAGTCGGTGTGCATCTCTGCGAGTGAAGAGATATTGAGAGGCAAGGCTATAGACTTGGTACTGAGGCAGGGCACTTGGGAGTACTCTAAGGGTGCCCTCTGGCTGGCAAGGAACACCTCAGAGCCTCATCACTGGATGGTATTTCAATCCCAGCAAGTCAAATTATGAATACCTGCCTTACACTGTTGAGACTTATAGTATTCACCCGTAATTGAAGAGAAATATTCTCTGGATATTTCATGAATTATTAGACTCTAGTATGCTTATCAGAAACTCGACTAAATCTTAGGTAGACAAATGGGCAGTGCCAAGCGATCTCTCCTGCCTTGACTACAAGTGCCTTTCTTCCTTCCCCCATCACCGTACGCCTGGGTCTTTTTGGCATCTTCCATCATCATCACCATCATCACAACTCTTAACATCTCTAGCCGAAATGAGCAACGCCTTCGAATTCAATAGCGCAGATGCCCGTTACATCATCAGAGTCATCGGCTATTCACGATTTAGGGAGAAGTATCTTCCAGGCGCGATACATCGCCCAGCAAATAACCTTTCCGACGTCCTCGACTTCCTGCGACCGTTTCCCAATCCCGGCAACCGTCCCCGCTCCAGCGGTGAATTCGGTCGTATCCTTATGTGGTGCGACGTGCAGTCTCTCTTCAATCTTCGACAGACAAACATTCAAGTGCGGACAATCATCAGCAGGTCCTGGGTATACAGAGACATCCTCAAAGCCCTTAATCTGTACCGCGCGATCCTCGGTACAAAATATGCGCAACGTGTGCTGGTCATTGACTTTTGGACCCTGCTCACCACAATGCGATGTGATATCTGCGAGGAGTTCGCCATGCTCATCAGCATCCCTGAGTGGTTGCGACTTTGTCAGACTTGCGTTGAGACTGGCGAACGAAATGACAACGGCCTAGACCGCAGACTCGGCGTTTCCAGATTTGTACGATTGAGCACTTTCGCAGGGTGGCTAGCTCCAGGTAGAGCGATCCCTACCCAGTCTTGGGTCAAGGACTTTGGCGTCGGCTTGAAAGGCTAGAGGCAAGATATCGTGGAATACAGCAAAGTCAAACACCTCGATGGCGGAAGAAGGTCACGCCCGCGGGAGAGCTTGTCCCAGTTCAATTACATGGTGACATGCGCAGCGCCCTACGTCGATCCGGAAAACGGGAAGACCGAGTCCGGGATCGCCTGCAAAGGATGCATCCGAACACCCCCAATGCAGCCGAGCAGAGAAAACGGGATGGAGACGGTTTATAGCTGGGTGGAGTTCATGGAGCATTTCCAATGGTGCTATAGAGCGCAGTTGTTATGGCTGGCTTATGGTGAGGACGACACAAGCATTCCCATTACCACCACAAATTTTGCAGTGATCCAGAGAGCGATCGCTGCGGTTGAGGCAGACCTGGCAGATGGGTAGTTTCTACTATTGGAACGTTAGTTACAGGATGTAGTTTGCAGTTGACCTCGCCTGTTGCACTCTTCCCCCCTCTCTTCTTCCGGTTTCACATGGTGTCTTAGAGCAAATTGCTACATATCATAGTTGATGAATAAATTGTTTCAAATTTTAATGTTATATATGTACACAAAGATCAAGTGTCAACGCCATCGGGCTAGAAATTGCCGACGTCGGTTGAGAATTAATAAAATTCCAGATGCTTCCAAGACCATACTCATACACAGAATGAGCTACATTGAAAGCAACTAATGACTCAAAAAGTCACGATTTAGCAAGAAGCGACGCTGGGAACGTTCTTGCAGCTATCATACTTCTTACCACCAGTGACCTGAACATTCTGCCAAGTCCAGTCCTTGCAGCCCGAGCTTCCACAAACAATAGCAGCATTCTTTCCGCTGGACGAAACACCATTCTTGCCCTTGATGTTCTTAAGGGTGAGGCCGGTGATGGGGAGACCGCTGGTGGGCTCGCCGTGGAGATCGCCGCCGTCGTAGTTCTGCTCGATGAGGATGCCGTACTTGGTGATGCCGGAGAGGGTGATGTCGGAGTATGTGACCTTGTTGACCTTGCCGGTGGTGTTCTTCATGGTCTTGACGCGAATGCCGTTGGCGGAGTTGGTCACTTCGGAGTTGAGGAATTGCACGTTGTCGACGATGTTGTCGTCGCGGCCGCCGACACTGCCGATGGAGAGGCCGTGGCCGCCGTGGCAATAGCCGTTTTGGAAGATGATGTTCTGTTGAAGTCAGTGAGCTGTTCTTGGGCATGTTTAGGAGTGACTGACCTTTCCGGAGTTGATGGCAACACAGTCATCCTGGTTGTAGACCTTGGCGCCGGTGATGGTAACACCAGTGGAAGAACCGATATCAAAAGCATCAGTGTTGTGACCGCCCTTGGTATCACCATCCTTGTTATCAAGAGTGAACTGGTTGATAGTAAGACCATTAACGCCGTTGATGCTCACAGCCTGAACAGGAGTGTTCTTGATATAAAGATTGTTAATCTTAGAGTCAGTGAGCTTATGCGCCGCAAAGAACTTGGGCTTAGTAATTCCACCGTTTCCTCCCTTTCCATCCCAATACTTCTCACCACCAGCATTAAGCACAGCACCAGAGCCCTCAACAGTGATCTTGTTTCCAGAGATCTTCATAAGAGGACCCTTCCACTCCTTGTACCCCCAGGTAGTAGTTCCCTTGAAGATGACCTTGGTGTTGTCCTTGATCTTGCTGAGGTCCAGGGTCTCGCCGCTGGGGACGGCGACGTTGTTGAGGACGATAGTGGCGCACGCGGCCTGCGACTTGCTGGCCTTGGAGGCGCCGTCGGAGCCGGAGAATGTGCAGGATGTGGCGCGCTTGGCGTAGGCGTGGACGTCCGGGGCTTGGGTTACTGCTGGGGCGGGGATGGCGATGGCGCTGCCGGCCAGGGCAGCGAGGAGAGCGAAGCTGAGTTTGGTCATTGTGAAGAGAGAAGGATGTATGTAATGAGTGACGAAATAAACGAATGTACTTAGTGAAAGAGTAACCTTTGACCGGCAAAAGGAATGTGATGATCTTGTGTGAGTGCTGCTTTTCTTCTTCCGTGCTACCGATATGCTTATATATTCCCCGAATAAACCACCCTATTCATTGTCTATTCTACGGAGCATGATTATCCTCCAATTACGAAGAGCGCCGAGACTGTCAACGAGCATCGAGTTTAATGAAAAGGGTTACTTGAAGCCCCATTAAGCCAAAAGCCACCGTCTACACTCCATACGCGGGTTCCTTTCTTCATGATTGGTATGAATTACGCGTGTGGACCTGGCCCGTGGGTTGACGGGTGGAGCGTAGAAGGCCGATTATCCGGAGTAGCGCGATATGCCATGCTTGGCAAATCGGGAATGTTTCCGGTTCATGTTTCAGGTTTGACTTTGGCCAGAGAATGAGCCTCACTGAGTTAAAGGTCAATTAGGTTCAATGGTTAGTTTCGCGTTTGGATAAGTGTGTTTGGAAGTATGGTGAGTTTAGTTTCAAGATAGAAAAGCATTGGCCTGGTATGATACAGATATCGGGAGATAAGATCGTATAACAGTGAGTATCCTGGAAAGAAGTTAGCTAAGGTACAGGGCTCTCCCTGTTTTTATCCGAGGTTCATATCCGTATCCACAGCGGCGGTAGCTAGCAAGCTGATATCTGCTAATTGTAATTACTGGCTAGCTGTCTACAAGGTTAAACGGTTATGCCTTTTTTTTAATCATGAAGTGATGCGCTGATCGGACCAGAAAATTAAGCATAAAATCTAGGCGATTGTCCGCGCCAACTACCATACCCTATGGGATATAGACTGTAACATAGATTTCGGTGAAGTGGAAAAATGAAGACTTGGCTGCATACTGGTTCGCCAAGACATCGCGGCACTTGTATGCGAGGAAATAAGCTACAAGGCCAAGGGAAAAGTGGTCAGACGCTGGGGCTAATTATCTTATATTTATGGGGTCGTCAGATTGCGATTTTGCCAAGACTGATACTCGTCAGCGACGTCGGCGAACTTCAAGACATTGGGACTCTGAGACTTCTGTACATTACCCTATTCCCTAGCTACTATACTTGAGACAAGACATCCATAGACATTATGCGACGGGGAGACAAGTAGCAGTAACCCCGAGCCGGTGAATCACTCTCAGAGTCACGCTAAGAGAGGGAAGCGCTGAATTACTTCATATTTGGCTTCAGGATTGGCTTGTGTAACACCAACTTCACCAAGGCAGCGGCCAAGGGCCGGGTGATGCAAGTTGTTACGAAGATCTGCATTTTGCCCGGCAGGATCCCCTGTTGAAATGAAGGTTTGCTATAGAGATTTCAATTTGAGTATTGGTGCCACTGCTGTTAACTTTAATGCATGATGATCGTGAGATGTTGCTGGATCAACCGTCGCTCCTCTCACCTCATTACACAGGTCGCCTTACCATGCATCTATGGCTGTCATGCCAAAGTGGAAACAAAAAAGATAGCCATCCTGATTTAGATACACATTCTCATAGTATATGATAGCGTTGATAATAGCTCCTGTTGTTCCTTTTGATGTCTTCAACTTCCATCTCCCCAGATACTCTCCCAGTAGTGCACCCTACCGTCTTATCTTCACCCGTCAATGAGGCCCCCTTCGCATTCCCAGTAAAAGCCTAATTGTAGTCCCAACACGATTTTATTGTGTTATAAAACCAGATCCTTCCCTCACTCTATCGATCTCCCCGGTGCCTGGCACGGGCATCAGTCCTCCGACAAGTCAGTGCCTTTCATAACGAGGAGTCCAGAGGCATTGCAAGCTGGCTGACAAGGAGCACTGCTTCCTCGGGTGGTTTTCAGTGAATAACTTCTTGTCACGAAAGATACCCCAGACCGATATTCTTCTATCACCGCAACAGGATCTTGCTTAACTTCAGACGAGTCCCACTAATCGGCAACGCGATTCACCCGCGCCCGGCTCTTCTACCCCGAATTTCCATGAAACAGCTCAAAGCGCTGGGAAGATATTGAATGAGCAGTTAGAAAGTTTCAATTGGAGTTTTCGACGAAACCAGATGGTATCCACTTTACAAATGTGCACAAGCATGATAGCTTCAAGAATGTCGAGGGGGTAGGCGAGAAGAGGTATCTAGTGCGGATGAGGCTTTAGGATGATGAGCTGGGCTGGAATCTTCCGGAGAGTCTGAGAAAAGAGTGAGCAGATGCGTTTGGTGCTGGTTCAGATAATCTTTGGCATGTTGTTCCTGTGCCGGAAGGGTACTTGCTGTGAGACTGTATCCTAACTGAACGGGGCAAGGTCCAGGGTCGTGATGGAGAACATGAGAACAGGAGTACAGATTACATAGTTCTACATATAGAGTTATGTGTATAGAATACAGATAAGGTAATAAGGCTATAAGTAC